>APFE030832465.1:95439-134846 GCA_000404065.3 Pinus taeda
TTATTTGACAGGTACTCGACCAGACATCATGCATGCAGTGGGAATAGTTGGAAGATTTCAGGCAAATCCAAAGGAAACTCATCTTCATGCAGTAAAGAGAATCTTTAAGTACCTTCAAGGAACTCAAAACTATGGCTTATGGTATCCTAGAGATACAGATCTCACACAGGAAGAGCACAAGTGGTGGTGCATTCTTTATGGGTTCAAGATTAGTATCTTGGTTCAGCAAGAAACAAAGTTCGATTGCTTTATCTACAGCTGAAGCGGAATATGTGGCTGTTGCATCTTGTTGCACTCAACTTCTTTGGATGATGCAGACCTTGCAGGACTTTCAAATCACTTGTACTCCACCTATCTCCATCTTATGTGATAATACAAGTGCAATCAACATTTCAAATAACCCAGTCATGCATTCAAAGACCAAGCACATACTGATCAAGTATCACTTTCTCAGGGAACAAGTGATTGAACAAAAGGTCAAGTTGGAGTATGTTCCTTCTAAGGAACAAGTTGTTGATATTCTCACCAAACCATTTCCCAGGGAGACCTTTGAATACCTCAGGCAAAAGCTGGGGGTAGTTGATGCATCATCTTGTTGTTGAATCTCATCTATTGGTTGTACGCGAGGTTTATATGTGGTATACGCGTACATTTGCTGGCTTATGGATTGGTTGTTGGCACAGGTTCAGGCGGAGCACATATAATGCATTGTTGGCATTATGGTAGCACAGAAGGAGAACATGGATGCTGATCTGAACATGGCTGCAATATGTGTTTATCTATTTCATGGTGGATTATGGATCTGGTCAGGGGGAAAATTATCAGCAGATCAAAGACTTATGCATGTTCTTAGGGGGAGCATAACCCTTTTCCCTTGATGTCAAAGGGGGAGAATGATGTTGAGGATCTTGAGGTTGCCATCAAGTCCAAAGGGGGAGATTGTTGGCATTATGATTCTGGTTTGGTACTATGGCACAGGTGTTGTACTTGATGGCAACTCACTCTTGTGACAGATCTCAGTTTAGGCACTCAAAATCATGAAAATTAAAGATACCCGCAGGTAATCCTAGGAGAAGCTGCGGACCGGCAGGTTCGCCGACCAAGGAGTGCGGTCATACCCGCAGGTGCTCTGTTCAGAAGGTGTAGACCTCAGTTTCACTCACTCCAATGCAGAAAAGCGCGTGCACGTGGGAATCTTCATGAATGGTTCATGATATTAGTCCGTCAGTTTTTGATCAAATGGTTTTGGTCTGTGGTATTGCATCCAAAAGTATTGATCCCAAGTATTGGGTTCATGGGATTGTGTTATTATGGTTTTGGACCATGGTAATTGAGAAGGGCTTGCATATAAAAGGAAAGGAGATCTTCTTGGCCACACACTTGTGAAATTTGAATATCTTAAGATCTGAAATTTTGGGTGATTGGTTTTAAAAGCTAGATCTAAATCAAGGAGATAACTTAAGGTGAATCTATTGACATATCGTGATCTCTCGGGCGCATGAATAGATCTGTGGATCTGACTGACTGTGGCACATTGGAGGACTGTAAATTTGGCCCTAATCAGAAGTCCGCAGGCGATCCGAAGACGCAGTGCGAGGGTACGCAGCTCAGTCAAAAGGCTCGGTGCGAGAGTACATTGTGAAGCCAAAGGCGTAGTGCGGGGTACGCAGTGGAGGAGAAGGTAAAGTGTGGGGCGCACGTAGTACAGAAAAGGGCGAAGTGCGAGGCACGCAGGCAAGAAGAAGGCACAGTGCAGATGTATGCTGTATGTCAGAAGTAAAGGTGCGGATCTGAAGAAAAGTACGCAGAGCAGAAGAACAACCAGTGCGGATCTACGCAGTTCAGTCTCAGAGGAGCTGCGGATATATGCAGGCCCCTGTTGGTGAAGTTGCGGTCTTATCTTGAAACATTTGTTGATTGTCTTTTATCTATTGCAGCAGAGTTCTGGGTTTAGATTTCTGGTATTATTTTTCTGTTTACAGCATTCTGAGGAGTTGGGTGATTCATTGGTTCATTGTATAAGGAGATTGTGTGATGTACATGTACTTGATGATTATTTGATGTTCATGGATCCAGTTTGAAAATTAATGAAACGTGGTCCTTAAAGAAGTAAAAGAGCTAAGGGGGTTGTAGCTCCCTTCCAGGAGAGACTGGAAAATAAGAGAGAGTTGTAGCTCTCTGCAGGTTGCAGCCTGCGTACTGGTAAATGACTGCACCAGTACAAAATCATTGTAAAAGAAGTTTCTAATTGAAAGAAGATAGAGACATATTGCAGCAGGTGGTTTTCACCCACATTGGGTTTCCACCTTATATCTGGTGTTCTTTGGTGTGACTATCTGTTTTTCTTGTTTCATGCTCTTTATTATATACAAGTTAATGATCAATATTTGAAGATTAAATTAAGGAAGGCATATTGAAAAGATTTTGATAATACTGATTCACCCCCCCTCTCAGTATTATTTCCAACAGTTCTAACCACTAAACCAATCAATCATTCATACAAATGTCAAGACATTCAAGAATTTATGTGTTGCATAAAGACTAAACTTTCAATACATATTGTATGTTAACCTATAAAGCTGCATTCACTGCCTCATAATAATCTGCACATTGAAGAACCTCTGAAAATCCTCTTGACATACACTTTGATAATCAATAAGGTCACTATTCATTAAATATGTTTGAAGGCCTTTTGACAATTAACAAAACCCATGAACTAGAATTCATGATTATCTACAGGCTAGATTTTATATATTTCAATAAAGGCTTGTTCACATTCACACATGGGTTCATTGATCTCAATCTTCCAAGAGGTATAGCCACGTGCAATATCCAATCCAATAAATCCAATATTAGTTACAAATCTCCATGAAGGCATTTATAAATTGGAACACATTTGTATCTTTCCTCTTCAATTGCCTAGTGGATTCGAGTTGTTAAAGACTAAAATATAGGTCGCTCATTGTTTTTTTTATAATCCTTAACAACCACCAGGCCAAAAATTCACAGGGATAATATCCGAGAAGCATATAGTTAAGAGGTGAAATTTGTAATTTTTGTGTATGGTAGAAATTTCTACACTCTAGAGTGCAATAACCAATTTGTTGACAATCATATTGTACCAAGTCTTAGACAAAAAAATCTAAATATGTTCTTATCGTGGGACATAAATGTAGAAATTTGAATTTTGCAGTGTGAAATATTCCTAGGCAGGAGTGTTGAAAGTCTGGAGACATTGATAGTGAAAATGTAAAGAAGAGGAAAAATCACTACAGAATGTGATATACCTTGAAAGAAAGTTAAACATGGAACTTCACACAACGCGGGAGTAGTAGTTGTGGGTACGAGAAACAGTTGTAAGTTGAAAATTAAGGTTTTACCTTGACATTTAACCTTATGACACTTTTATTAAATATTAAAGTATGCCTTAGGATTTGATGATCTAAAGTGAAGTTTCATGCGTGTAACAACTCAAGAATGTGCAAACAATAGATTAATTGTTACATACGTTAAAATGCACTAACAACATCTAGAACAATGTTGAAATAGAACCCCATGTAAACTAAACAGGCTTATGTGAGGTAGAAACATCATTGATGAGCAGAAATGTATGCCTAGTTAAAAAATATAAGGGTTGCTGGAAAAATGAAAATGCCCAACAAAATAGGCCAATGTTGTCATTCTGATGAAAAATTTCTAGCGAAGTGAATATGCGTCGATGAGCATGGGAAGAGTGTGGTGAAAGTATTGTTAACGCAATTTAAGGAAAGTTTCAGGACTACATAGATTTGTGTTACTAGATTCCCATATATTAGATGAGAAAAGGTACCCTGCATGGAAACATAAATGCAATCCCTCTTATCATATAAGAGCTTGTGGTAGCTTGTAACAATCCAGAAAGAAAAATCAAAACCACTGGCAAGGGAATACCAAAAGAAGAACAAGGAGGCATTAATGATCATTGTCTTGGAGTGATTGATAAAATATTTCTTCAAATACTAAGCATTGTCATTGCTAGTGATACATGGAATAAACTCAAGCCTCCATGTGAGAAGTCAAATGAGGTAAGAATTATGTTGCTTAGAGACTAGTTGGTAGCTTTGAAGACTCTACATAGAAACTCTTTAAACTGAACATGTTACAAAATTGAAAGAGATCAAGCATAAGATGTGGGAAATTGGAGAAATGATTAAGTGAAAACTATTTTGTGATGTTATTAAACAATTTCTAAGGGCATATAATGTGTTTTTTGCCTCTCTATGTGTGTTGTCCAAGAGAACTATACTACTATTTTATAAGGTGGTTGGTATGGTCTTGTAGGAAGAAAATATGAAAACAAATTGATGAGAGGAGTGTGGATACCGAATTTGTAGCCAAACATGTTGGACATGGACATAGAAGGAAACAACATAGAGAAAGGTGGTTTGTCAATTAGAATTATGGAAGGTAGAATATTGGAGATAGGAAAGGTGCTTTTCATTACAATTCTAGTAAAAGAACAAAAATGAAATCTTGTGATCATTGTACAAAATTAGATACACCAAAAATGAGTACTTTAAGAGCATAAGTATTTCTAATGTTGTTTCTATCACAATTAGAAGACACAAGAAATTATGTTGAGTACAAAGAAAACAAAAAATATGGAGTAACATAGTTTCTCTCTATGATGGCCTAAAAAAATATGCTTAAGATTTCTTAGGATCTAACTTCCAAGTACATGTCTAACAAGGAGTACTATTTAAAGTTTGATGATAAAAAATGTGGTAGTGGAACCTTGAGATGATAGCTCATAATGTACAGGGACGACAAATAGTTCCCACCAGGATGGATGATGATAGTGTTAAAGATATCAAGAATGTTTTATTTGTTCCAAGTTTGAACTAGAAGTTGATCTCAATTGACAAAATGACACAGGGAGGGCTTGTTGTTTACATAAAAATAATGTTTAATAAAGGAAAAAAATATCATGTGATTACTAGAGGATGGTAAAAAAATACTTAAAAACCCTAAGATTTAATGAAAATATGAATAAAAGGAGGGAGAGTAAATATTTTTTACCATTTACCATTTGACCTTGTTGTGAAAAACTTTTCACCCACTTTTGCCCTAATTTTTCCGGAGCAGATTGCGAGAGATCCAGGAGGTCATTCACAGAGCCACCAGTTGTAGGTAAGATCCAAGTCCCTAAGCTTCATTTAAATACTATTTATTTCTGTTTTTATCCATTTTTTGGATTCTTGAGGAAGGTTTTGGCAAAATAAATTCACCCTCGATCGGCGCGATTTTTGGGCACAGAATTGCGCCGGCCGAGGAGTGCTAAAACGACCAATCGCACCGTCAGTGCAACTATTTTTAAAACAGGCACGCCGATGCCGTGAACAAAGATAAAACCATATTTTCTCTTAAATCCACTGTTTGAATCCAAAATTTAGTTTCCAAAAATGATTATTGACTTGAATACATGGTTTTTGCAGGAAAGAATTGTCGAAAATGGTAGACTGGAAAGAACATGAGCACGAAGATGTGGACACCTAGGCAATGAATGATCCAAACTACTTGGACACCTTAAGGAACTGTGGGATCCTCAAGTTATTTCTCACGCCAGGGATGCAGGCTCAACTCAAGCTGCTTCGATACCTGATTAGTCTTTGGGACATAAATCAGGGAATATTTATCATTGGTGATGAGGAGATGGAGTTCGATACTTCAAACATCTATTTCATCATAAGACTGTCCTAAAGAGGGGAAGCGGTCGACCTATATGGGTCACGACCGATTGGGGCAAGCATATACATGCCACTTGTCAAACATTGCCCAGAAGCCCTAGGTCCAAGAGCAGCAAGATTGAGATTGCCATTGTGCGAGATCTTACACTAAGAGTGCTACTATTGAATACCAACAGGTGGTTGGGTCCCAAGTAGAGAATGAAACTAACAAGTCGAAATTTGTGTATACTATTGACTACATAGCACTGACAATATTCAATTGGGCAGAAGCCATGAAGATCAACATGAAATTTCATCTGTCAAAAGCTAAGGCGGGGAATCTGAAGCAATTTTGCTTCGGATCTGCACTAATGACCTTATTCCTAGAACATGTTCTGTTGTTCCAGTACTAGCTGACTAAGGTAGATCTTCCAATGCCACGAGACCCACAAATGGTCCATTGGAGTCGTTTAATGCCTAGGATCACTGGGGGCCAGCATATGTCTCACGGGCCTACCTTCTTCTCATGGCTATGATGACAACTGGTCGTAGTGGAGGATTGGCCGTACAAAAATACTAAATTCCACAGAGATCCAAATATGTCACTTCCATATGGGGAGGATTTCGACGATGAAGGTAAAAAATAATTTATCTTTTATTTTTTATTTTTCAATTATATATATATATATGTGTGTGTGTGTGTGTGTGTGTGTGTGTGTTTATAACATTTTGTTTTATCAGTGCAGATGTTGGGACCAGAACACCCTGTTGGGATGTCCCTGATAGCCAGGCGTGTTGCTTTCCATTGTGATCTCACTCCTTATCAGGAAGGAAGCGACAACGAGGAGGAGATCATGAGGACCCTTGAGGGGTTGACTTGTGGTATCCCAGAGTATGCCTCAGTGGGAGACATCCCACGCCAGTACCAGAGGCATACGGGGGGGGGTATCGGATTGGATCCGCCGATTGCTGACTCGTGTAGCACGAGCAGTTTCATGTTACTATGATCACCATGCTGATTAGCTCCTAGGTCTAGCATTTACATTTTTAAGGCCTGTGAGCCACGGATTTTATTTGGACATACATATTATTTTTGGGGGTTTTGATGTATCAAACATTATTAGTCATATATATATATATATATTCTTGCTTAATATGGTAGAAAATGATTTGTTTTGGTTTTTTAGATGTTTCGTAAATGTCTATCCAACACATAATTAGCTAATGCATTTGTCAATGTATTCATGCATCTGGGAATATGATGATATGTAATGTAATCAAAATTTCTTTCCAGTAGACGAATACGTAGATACATTCTCAATATATGAGGGTTTCTGACAGAATATTGCCCGTTGAGTTGAAGAACAACAAGCTATGAATCCAAGTTGACAACCAATTCCCGAATGTCAAGAGCAATGGCCTCTGACAACAATTCGATAACTGCATTATATTTGGCAATGTTATTAGTTGTGCAACCTAAAAAAATACCTTGAAGATCAATCAACTCACCATGAGGGTCATAAATGGCCCATGCACCAGAGGATAGATCTAGGTACTACGACAAGCACCATCAATGAAACCCATGTGAGGAGTCACAAACATCTTCAAAGTAGGGAAAAACATAGTAAACAAGAAATTTGTTTGAAAACTAACACACCAAACTACACTGCACAAAAATGAATGACACACTAATATACACAAGTAACCATGCAAGATGACCTAATCATAGTACTTTTTGAGAAGGTCCATGCTAGGACTCGAGTAATCCATCAACACATATGAACACTGGATTTTTACCATTGTCATGGTGAGTAAGCATTGACTTGGCCAAATAATAGAGTAGAACTTATATAAGGCTTTGCCCCCATGCCCCCTAGGTGAAGGAGGGTTACAAGTTAGATGAAAACCCCATTGAAATAATGGGCAATCAGTAAAAACTTGGGGAGGGAGAAAAAACCTAAATCCATGAGGGGATAAAGGTGCCCTTAGTTGAAAGATCTTGACAATGGCAGGAAAAACTGACATGTCAATAGGCAGCGGAGAAGAGAAATTCTCAAGACACATAGACATGATTGTCGGGCTAGGAAAGAACAAGGAAAGATGATGAGTATCATTCCACGATGGTTCCTCCAGAGACATTACTTCCATGATACTCTCGTCAAAAAGAAAAATCTCAACTAAGGGATCGGGAGATTCCGAAGCACTAAGGCATGGGGATTGAGAATACGTATAAAGAGATTTCCTCAAAACATGGAAATCAAAGGATATGGAACTTAAGGCCAAAAAAATTTCCACATAATTGATTTCGACAGGACTAAGTGGCATAACCTTGCCCCAAGTATCAACAAGATCTGGTGAAGGTATGACCCAAGGATTTGATTTCACCGAGATCATGTTGATAGAGGAAACATGAGGAGGTGAGATTGGAAAAATTCCCATCAAGGCAGAATCTTTAAAAATTACTTCCCCCACACTCTCATAAGGAGCACCGGTGTGCTTGAAATATGAAACATTGCCATCCGAGGAGGAAGAGGCAAAGAAAGGCAGTTGGTCGACTATGAAGATATTCCCTTGATGGGGAAAATGAATCATGCGGAACACGGAGGAGGCTACAACATGCATGGCATGGGTCTAGCTCTGTTTGAGTAGAATATTATAATTGAGATTAGCGTCAACAATATCCACCTCGATGTGTATTGTCTTGCCCTCTAGAGTAATGGCAAGGTTGGGTAAGACACCAAATGGTCGCAAATCACGCCCGTCGAAAGCTTCCAAAGTGTTAGGGGATCGGTTCAAAGTAGGAGAACCAATTTCCTTCCAACAAGCGACTAACATGATGCAAGTAGAAGCACCTTCATCAATGATGGTTCTATGAATGGTTTTCTCATTGATGATTACCTAAATGAGAAATGCAATATGATGAAGCAGTTGCAGAATGTGGTTCTCTAGATCAAAACATATCAAATTGGAAGTGGTAGGATAAATACCTCCAATAGCCAACAATAATGATTTTCACTGAGCCAAGAGCCAGATCCTCAGCAATATTATAGTGTTGAGTGGCTCGAGCGATGGGATTATGCGAGGACTTCCTTAACACACCTCGAGAAGGTGGTCAAAAGGCAGAATCAGGGTTAGGGTGCTCGATATGAAGAGGGATAGAACTCGGGGCAGAAGAAGAAGGGTGACCTCTTTCTCTTTCCCAACTGTCAGAGTAGGGGTTTGATAATCTTTTTATCTAGTAGCCATGTTAATAGTCATACTCATCATGAACACTTGTGATCCTGAGGAAGTAGACGATTGAGGCTGGTCTACCATTTGAGTCCGTTGAGACGGAAATGGCTCTTTCAGGACATTTGGGGTCCCTTTGAGCAAACGACTAACTTCTGGCTGTTGGGGACAATCCTCAGTGTAGTCATCCTCCTCACAAATGAGGCGTGGATACTTAGGATTCTGTTGTGAAGAATCACCAGAAAATGACTTAGGAGGACCCTTTTTTGGGGCATCGGTTTTACCCTTGCCTTTGCCTTTCTTCTTACCTTTTGAGGATTTGTCTGTTGTGGTAGACTGGGAAATGTGGACCTCTGAGGTTTTACTAGGGCCAGGTGGATTTTGGGAGGAATTATTGGAAGCAATGTTCAAGACCGACTTTTTTTTGGAAGAACGTTTTGCAAGGGTCTGGGACACTGAACTAATTACTCCATCAACAGGAGGTGTAGCCTGTGACTTCGATGTTGTTGGATCGAGTGATGGCCATAGAGCATCGGGTAATAACTCATACAAAGTGCCAGATTGAGAGTAAACAAGGTCTAAGTACTGGGCACGAGTAATGCTTGTTCTTTGGTAACACATCCACCCATAGATATACCGTAAGAAATTGGAGCGACGAATGACTTGGTAAACCATTTGGTTAGAAACTAATCAGCAATCTCAAATTTGATCAGGGGACATCGATGTCTCCATTCATGGATGTGATTGGAGATGTGAATCGCAGTATCTTGCTTGAGCGATGTAAGAAATAGGAGCTAGTTTCATAGCGAACAAGCAACTAGAAATGTGTGAGGAAACCCATGGCTAAAGAGTTGAATTCGTGGTAAGTACTTCGAGGGAGCTCGATGTACCACTTGGTTGCAACACCTATAAGGGTTCGTTGCAAAAGACGGAGATGAATAGAATCATCAACGTAGGAATTGGAAGAGCAACAGAGGTGATACATCATCACACGGGCTTGAGGATCTTCTGTTTCTTTCCCATCGAACTTGGGGCAATCGCTCGGGATCTTGGATGGATCTGGAGGCCAGTATGGTGAATTAAGAATTGGATCATTCATTAGTTGAGACACATCTGACAACTCTATTATAGCCAAGAATGACAATTGAGAATTGAAAGGCATTGCAGGTCGATAAGCGGGTCTAACCAGAGGAGCCCATCCCTACTGGTAAGGATTTTGTCCCCATAGTGGAGGGTTTTGGCCATAGGGCATTTGATTTTTCCCTCACTATAGGTTACCTTGGTCGTAGAAAGGTTGTTGAACTTGAATGCCTTGGAACTGTTTGGCCATAGGTTATTGATAAGAAACATAAGAGTTGAAATATTGTTGAGCCTATTGACCTTGGACATATGGATATTTCACCTGTTGTCCCTGAACATATGAGTTTTGAACCCGCTACCCCTGAACAAGAGGATTTTGGATCTGCTATCCTTGGACATAAGGATTCTGCACTTGTTGTCCTTGGACATAGGGATTTTGGACCTACTGCCCTTGGACAAAGGGATTTTGAACCTATTTCCCTTGAACATTACGATTTGGGGCCTGCTGCTGCAGGACTTAACTCTGACTTTGTCCCTGCAAGGGTTGACCCTGTTGATATGTATATAAGGGTTACTGTTGCCCGGGTTGGCTCTGCTGCTGTAGGGATTGAACTTGCAGCTACAAAGGTTGTCCCTATGGTTGCATAGACTGTCCTTGTGAAGACATAGGTTGGGAGGTTTGCAGAGCATACTCCATTTGTGGTTGCATGGTCTGTTGCAACTGTTGCGAGGGTTGCCCCTGCGGTTGTTACAATTGCCCCTACTACAACATCATCTGCCCCTACTGCTACACGGATGACCCTTGCTGCAACAAAGGTTTCCCTTGTCACTGCAGAGGCTATACCTGTTGCTACAGAGGTACTTGAACAGTTCCCGAAAAATTTCTGAATTGTATCTGGCCATAGCCACCCAGAAAAGTGGATGGACCAGGTTGAACATATTGTTCAGGCTGAAGGACATAAGGTGGATTGACCATTCCTTGAGAACCATATGGAATGTAAGGAGCTTGGTACTGAACCTGAGCCTCATAAGGCTGCTGATACTAGAAATTGCTTGACTTGGATGGACCAACAGGATTTTGGACTTGTTGGTACTCGACATTGATCAATCTAGCAGGACCAGTAGGATTTTGGATAACACCAGACGAAGGTTGGTTCATCGCAACCATGTGAGCTTATGAGCTACTCACATTGGTTGTGCCTAACATCATAGAAACACTCAGATTCTGCCACCCAAGTGGTGGTACAGTTGTGCCACTTACTAGAGGGGTCGAACAACTGACAGCAAAATGCCTCGAGACTGTCGGTTGAACTGGACAGGTGACTTGGACAGACAAGACAAGAGGGTTCGGAATGGTGGGTTGCATCGGGATTGAGGTGATTGCAAAAAGAATCACTTGTTGGGAGGTCAGGTTCTGAATGAATGGACCTGTAGTAGGCATGGCATCAAATACCCCAATAGGGTTCTGATAAAGTGAGGAGGCACTAGGTGTACTTGAGACCAACTGTGCTAAAGTCGCATAATTAGGTAGAAAATCTCGATACACACTGATGGGAATGCTCCCCATGTAGGGGAAACCTCCAGGAGGAAATTGATGTTCTTCCTCTTCGAAAGTGTGTGGAGTAGAAACTTTCGATTGATCTGGAGAGGTAACTGGAGCTTCGTCTTCGGGTTCCATAGCTGGGAACAAATGATGATGAACGAGTGAGGATGTACAAGGGGATAATTCCAAAGGAACACCTGACTGATCGTACAGACTTTACAGACACTACGGTGATATCAAAACATGGTTGAACAAAGGATTTGGAGGATATATAACCAGTCCAAGCTGACCTTCAATAGTCGGCAAACTCTCAGGAGTTTGGACGGGATTGTCCAAAGATTCCGGGCCAATACCAACAATCTGAAGTAGATGGAGGACAACATGACAAAGGTTGAATGCTCAGAACAATTCCAAGTTCAACACCTTGGTCCTCGAGTGACTCTGGTAATTCAGGAAAAGGCTCCTTAACAATCTTTAAGATAGAGGAGAGGAAGAGGAACTAGGTGAACCAGATGGTTTAGCCATGATGACCTTGTCTTAGTTAACAGGAAAAGAGAGATAAATTTCAAGGCTTTAAAATGTACTTTAAGGAAAAATCATGATTTAGTCTAGAAAAGACTAACAGGATGTTATAAGATCGTGGGCAATAATTTTTTAAGGCACATAAATAAACTGGTGCTCTTTCATGTTTTAAGAGTCGAGAAAGAAGAAAATATGACTCTATCACTTCTGATTTGAAATGAGCTCGAAAGAACAAGCGCTTGAATCATATTTTAAGTTTAATGAGTCAAAAAGATCAAATGACTACTCCAAATGATCTAGGTAAAAAGGATTACTAAGCAACCGTGAACTGCAAAATACCCCCCGACAAACCGAGAAGTACGGGCAGGAAATCTCTCCGAATGTTGTGTTTGTTGTATCACATTTGCAAGGCAATAGACTCAGCTTCCTATGGATAAAGGATAACAGCATAGAGGAGTCTCCCTTTATATACTTGATGGTACGGGGAGCACAAGTCTGTACTAGCGTTGTCTAGTGCCAAAGCTAACAACAACTGCTAGGTTTAAAGATGTCATAAGACGTCTCTAGCCTAGAACTTCTAGATATGATCATTAGGTTTCAAATGCGCCTTAGGTTAATTGAGTTCATTTTAAATTTTATCTTGAATTGTGTCTCGGTTTTCAAGCCTTAGCGATGTGACTTGGAAAGTCCTAAATGTAGCTAAATGAGACAAGACCCTTTCAATTCGATGAATTGTATACACTAGAGAGGGTAGAAAACACAATCAAATGCAAACAATCAATCTACCAAAACAAAAATGATTTTTCACTACTTCACTGTTTGAAAAAAATAAACTAATGAAAAATTCATTCCAATTTCTAGTTTCCTAGCAAGTACACTCCAAACAGTCCTTTCAGAAGTAAAGAGAATTCTTTTTGTTTTCAAATGCAAGTGCAATCCTAGTCTTCAATGGTGCTAACTACCGTAACATATTGATGCAACAAACTAGAATTTTATACTTTTCATGAAATGACAAAATGAATTTCTCATAAAACACTCTAATGAAACAGTTTTGAGACAATCGATTCTCAAGCAAATGAAAAACACAAAAAGAAATTCTCTTTCAAACTAATGATGCAGTGACTCTACCAAAAACAAGACAAACAATGTGACCTATGCCATCAAAGAGACGGTTAGACAAGCAAACGAAGCTTTTCAAACTTGTGTAATGGAGACCCAAAGCGATAAGAGGACCATAAATGAAATGCAAGGAGTAAATGCACCAATCAACTTGACTCATTGAGGTCACAATCAGGTGAATGGATGAAAACCTAGATGCCCTAGGGCCACAAACCATCCAAGGACCCAAGAAATCAAGCAAGAAGAAGGTAAGTCAACAAACAAATAAACCAAGTGAAATGCAACTTTCGAGTCAGGGAGAAGTCAGTCTAAACAACTTACAAGGCAAAAATTAAGAGAGAAAGACACACTAGCCAAGATCTAGGGTGAACTCTAATCTTCACTTACAGGCATCGATGTGACTTCCTAACTGACAAAAAGTGCTAGAAGGGGGTCGTCACGACTGTTTCTAAGCATATTGCACTGATCGATGTAATTGTCAACCAAATAAGCGCGCTGAGCAATGATGCAAAGAAAAAAAATAAAAATTTTCAAAAGTTGAGACCAGACTTGCTGTTGTGAATTTCAGACCCAGAGTAGTAAAAAAAGCAAAGTAGATAAAAAAAAAAAAGGGAAATGGAAAAACTAGAAAAGTTCACACAAAACCACGAAATCTCAAGCAAGCAAATAGAAGGATTGGTCTCTCCAGCGGAGTTGCCAATTTGTGGTGAAGTAAAATTCTAAGTGCAGACACAAACAATTCCTCTAGCCTGATAGCAAGTCTAGCCACAAAAAAGACATTCTATGGAAGATTTCCTTAGGTTATAACCAATTAAGAGGGCCTACCTATTATTACGCTTATCCTGTTCGATGATGACCTTGCTTGCTCACTCCAACTATCCCCTGTTTCCTTCTTCGAACACCTGAAACAAGTAAACAACAACAAACAACAACTGTGATAATAGACAAATTGTATTCAACCTACTTAACATGTTAAGAAACATTAATCCATAAACATGTGAGATGACACATTATGTAGGAAATCAATCGATAGTTGCATATATATTAAATCAAGAAGAGATTACAACTGTTGTCTTGACGTTGTTGTTCTCCTTCGACAAATCTGGGTTCCCACACACTTCTATTAACATTCCATGATGGCCTCAACAATGGTAGTTTCAAGGCTCTTCCCTTTACTCTTCACACTAAACCAAATTCACACTTCTCCCTCACACACAACTAGAGAGCTAAAACTATGAATAGTTTGTCGATTACTCTTCAACCAAAACCTAATTAGAACTAGCACACCAACATTAGCTTGTGCTTGGGAAAGGTGGAGGTTTATATAGCATGGATGGAAGGGATATGGTCCCTCTTCTCATGGGAGAAGGTCTTATCTCTTGAGGTAGTTCCATCCTAATAGGGGAAAGGAGCCCAAACTGACATCCTCAACTCCATCCGGCCCAACCATTTACCAGACTTCTGTTACGAAGATTCTAGAGCTAGAAACTTTGGCTCCTTATTTAAAAAACTTTCCAAAAGAGTATCGACACGACTGGAACAAGGCTCAATCGCTCCGTTTGGTGCTAGGGACAGTTTTAATCCCTACATATCAACACAAGGAGGACACAGGTCATTAGTGCCAGTCTTGTAAACTGGGAAAAACATAAGATTTTTGGGAAATGATGCAAAAGGGAATTGTTCTGCTCATGAAGAGGGGCACAATGGGAGTTTCTTCATGAAGGGAAAGCATGTAGGGTTCACAGTAGAGGTCCTCCAAGATCATGGAATGGGGAGTACAAGGACAGTGACAAAATGTTTTGTAACACACCAGCTAGGAGACTCGACCTTAAACTATAGTTAGCTTACCCCCATAGGCTAGGAGACTCTATCTGAAAAATATAGTGAGTTGGCAACCACCAACTATTCCAGCTCCCTCTGGGCAAAAGCGACCACTTCCACCACACTATTACTAACACCCACTAACATGGAATCACTGCTCCAAGTTAGCAAGCACCCACTTGTTAGAGGCCACTCGTCCACAACTCTATGCAGACCTCGATTTCATTCATTTTCAAACTGGCTCACCAAGACACTATGCTCAATAATACTCAACTCTACAATATAAAACGCTAACAAAAAAAAGTCTCATCATCAATAAAAAACCAACAATATATATCTCCAAACTACACATCAATCCTCCTACATGCTCACTCTAAAAAGATCTCTACAACAACAAATAAATATGAATACAATAATTCAACCATCAAAACTAATCTACAACAATAAGCTAAAAACTAATATCTCATCAGTATAAATAACCAGGAGTAAAAAATCTCTACCATCAACACTCATCAAACACATTACTCATGGCCATACACATCACCATCAACATAAACTCAAAATACATCAAACACTCAATAAATCAACAACATAAAAATAGTATTCCATTTTGCCATATGCACTAGAAACCTTCCAAAACAAATGTCAATTGATTATGTAGATGCACTCTTCAATCCATTGAGTGATATCAATCTTTGAACTAGCACATTCTGGATTTGATTTTTCTCTACTATGAATCTTATTTATAAATTGATACTTTTCTTTAGTAATCTACTGCATGCCTTTGATCTTCTCACTTCACTACCATATTCACTCATAAACTGAAGTACCTTTGCTCACCAATATGGCTAGAGTATTCCACTTTTCTGCAAACCTCTCACACTATTAATCACATCAACCAACCATTTCTCGGATCCAAAATGAAGTATATATAATGTGTTGGGTGAAATCCACTTTTGGACTAAGTTGATAGGTGAACAAAGTTGACAAAATCTATTCATAACCATCACTACATGTGCATTAAAGACATTCACTCCTAATTTATTTCGACAACTCACGTGTGTACACACCTTTAGTGAATTAAAACCATGTATGTCGAGATTTCTATTTTTTCACAAATTCCATCAGTGATTATATTAATTATTCCATCATTATTTCATTTTTCATTTGGTATTAATTAATCATGAGCATTAAAGAGCATATAACACATAAGAAAACACATCAACACATATGGAGACTGAGCTTTCAGGTGGAAACCCAGCGTGGGAGAAAAATACTAATGTTGTCGTCTTTGTCTTCTTATTTTATTACAAAGAAAATATTCTTACAATTTTGTATTGGCGCAAACTCTTACCAAGACACAAGATCCTACCCGTAGTAGGCTACAACCTCCCTTCATTCTCCAACACCCACTGGAATGGAGCTACAATCCCCTAATCAAGTTTACTGACTCCTACCGGAAGGAAGCTCCACTCCCTTACTGAAGGCTCCATCCCTCAACACATCGTGGACCACATTTTATAATTTTCATACTAGATCCACCTATCTCAATCAACCATCAAAACATGTATGCCACCTTTCATTATATTTTCAAACTAGACCCACATGAGCAATAATCTCAAACAAATACACAATTGAATCATTGAATAATTGTATCACTGAGTCACTCAATACAACGAAGCCCGTTAATACACCTGAATCACTGAATACAACTGGATTACTAAATACAGTTGCACTAAAGCAAACTAATCATTGAATCACTAAATCAAGACAATCATTGAATCACTAAAGAAAACCAATCACTTAATAGAAACATGCCAAGTAAACCCTCTCAACAACATTGTCAATACTACCATGCCATACCAAGCCAAGTCACCACTATCAAAGAAGCACAATATCAATCATCCAAGCCAATACTGCTCATTTATATTAAGTCAAGCCAATATGCCCTTTTAACTTCTACCATACAAACCAAGTATTGTCACAATCAAGCCATATTCTTGATGAAGACATCCTTGACAAACAACAACTCATTCAATTAATACTTTTTAGAATCAGATCGAAACATATACATCATTTCCATAAAAGGGATCTATGTATATATGTGTTTCTCATGCAGAGCACTAGCATATAGATCTCAATTATTTAACAAGTTAATAAAGATTCCAAATTCCAAGCCATCAAATTCTCATCAATATACTCATCAGTTAGAAAAAAAATTGTCATCTAAACACTCTCATACATCAAAGTGATAGTAATCAAACAGAACCAACAATACGTAGCCAATTTAATCAACCCACATTAATGTAGATAGTATATGTTACTATTCTGAAATAGATATGTGTATGTACATGGTATTCAAGAACACAACCTGTGTATAGATCTCAGAGAAATGTTCATTAAAACTTCTCTACACACACAGTCTCTGTCTAACATGATTATCATGCCAAACATAATATTACTCAGTTTGATGGTACATTATCAAATCAACATAGTAATATTTGCATTTGCATAAACAACTAAATCAGATCTCAACACCTGCATACACAATTAAACCATATATTTGCATCTACATTCATAATCAAACCAAATCTATGCATATGCATACACAATCAAACTAGATCTCTACTTTTGCATACATAATCAAACCAGATCTATGCATTTGCATGCACAATCAAACTGGATCTCTGCAGTTGCATAAACAATCAAACTAGATCTATGCATATGCATACATAATCAAACCAGATATTTTCATTTGCATACACAATCAAACCAGATCTATACATTTGCATACACACCCAAATCATATCTCTGCATATAATAATCAATTGTATCTCATTGATCCTGCATTTGTTAGCAACTTAAACATTTGTCCATAATTACACTTGCAATAAGAAAATCAATCAATCATATGCATTAGATTTCCAATACACTTTTAGATCTCTCTGATCTGAGCATTCTCCTTGCTCCCTAATGTACATCTATTCTAGATCATATCACACATGAATAATCGAAAACATTGCACACCCAACTCCTTGATATCCTTTTCTTTATATAGCCATTTTCCTTGTCAATACCATAGAAAAATCCTTTGGTAAATGTTGTCGGTAGTTTTTGACAAAACCAAATAGACGTTGGTGTCACAAAACTATGCAATATTACCATGGAAAAATCTCATGGTACTTTATATGCGCTCACAAATTGCAAATTTCATCTTCGGGATGTGTATGTGACATTGTTGAAGGAAGGTTGTGTATATTTCTAAAACATCAAATTCTTCAAGATATTTCAAATCCAACATATGACTAAGCTACCAAAATTCTTCCTCATCTTCTGCAACACCTGTACAAGCATTCATATCATTTGCAATAGTTCAACAAAAATTTGTAGTCATCATCCATCCATAGACTAGCTGGGCATAACAAGAGTGTGGCATCATATGACAAGTTGACATCAAGGTCATAGTTGATAATTAGTTTTCCATCAAGGAAAATATATTAGCCATAATGTCAACAATATCCCCCTTTGGACTTGATGGCAACCTCCTGCAAACACCAAGCCTTCTCTCCCCCTTTTACACCAAGGTAAAAGGGTCGAACTAGGTTGAAAGAAGTACTCCCCTTTGCAGAGCTCAATACTATAAGTTTGATCTTGTGATATGAACCATGAAATATGCATGATGGCCATGTTCCCCCTGAGCATACGTTGGAGCTTCTAAAGGTTTACCATAAAAGTACAATACTTTATGACTCAAATACATGACTTATATACCAATGACTCTATGATCAATCTCCCAACATAATGGGGTTACACATTTCACTCAAATTACATCAATCACCCAAAATAATAGGATTACATACAAAGCATGACTTGATCCCAATATCCCACACATGACTGAATTTTATAATGATTACAACATGGATCTTTTCATGATCTTTACATCAAGAGACATCTACAACCTTAAACATATATATCAACAATGAAGTATCTTTGTAATGCAATCATGATAATCATTAGAAACCACCATGCACCATATAAGAATTTGTAGCATATCATCTAACAACAGAAACATAAATGACATAATAGTAGCATGAACATCCTCATCATTGAGACACAATCAAACAGATAAGACATTGTATCATCATCATGAGGCCAAATATCCAATATATCCAAGCAATACTAAGCAGTTGTAGCAACATCATAAGATTGTGCAATAAATCCCTATCAGGGACTCATCCCCTTGACCTGATATCATCAAGGTCAACATATTCTCTCTACATATAAATAGAGCCACAATATTCAAACAAAAATATCAATATTTGAACCACAACACCATCAACAACATATACAACAACATACTTTCTCCATGCATCAACAACATATGATAAAATAAAGAGGACCTCCATCATCACAAGCCGTTAAGTATAATAGAATTGATTAGCAACATATTGATAACATGAACAGTGAAAATAGTATGCATATCCTCCTCACAAAATGCATCAATATTTATACAACAACAACAATAATAAGTTACCATCCACAACTTCTTCACATGTAATCCAAGCATGACTGAAATAGTGACGAAAAAACATATATTTTATAGTAGTGAGTAATGAAATAAGATGGATGACATCCATAATAACCATGAACTCATCATAAACAAAATTATGCAATAAGGAGTTCTCAAGAAACCATAATCCCAACAATCATCCTTTATAATCATAGAAGATGCTCCCCCCGAACCTATTCCAACTCTTCATCACCAAATTTGATCACATTATATCCTCCTCATCAATGAAAATGATAGGAATAAATGCATCAAAGAACCAGATAAGTAGAAAAAATAAGATTTTTGCATGAATCAACACATCTAAATATCATATAGGCATCATCAATAGTCTCTAATAACCAATGTAAAAATCAGAATCCTGGTAATGAAATTTTGGAATCATATGAAAAGCTCCCCATGAATTTTTTCAAGTTCCTTATCATCACAAAGAAACATATGCAACTGTATAAGTCAAGAAATGCATATACATGCGACTATCATTCATAATAAGCACATACATAATATGAAATGCTGCTTTTGCCTAGCAATAGATCTCCCTGAACATGTCATGTCAGTCGCAGATCACAGTCACTTCATTAGATGCAACATTAGTAATATAAAAAACACCAAAACAATATCATAACAACATAGGTAATCATCATCAAGATACACATGCATATCTCCCCTAAGATCATACACCATTGATCATGTGGACCCGATAGTCATTATTTGTTCTCCATGAGGCTATGTACCTCATATTTACTTCTCCAATCCCTATTAAGAGTATGAAATAGGCTGCATTGGGGATTGTCTCCCTTTACTTTGAATCTGAAGAAGAGGAGCTAGGTATCTTACTTCTGTATAGATTCTTCTTTAGTACATATAATCTTTCTACATTTCTGAGTCCTTTTGCCATCACCTTTCCAATGTCTTCCTCTATAATTTTTCATTTGCTTGATGTAAACACAATTATCTATATTTTATCATCTATTTGGCCTACACATAGAATGTCTTCCTCTATAATTTTTCATTTACTTGATGTAAACACAATTATCTATATTTTATCATCTATTTGGCCTACAAATAGAATATTATGCTTTAGACCTTAAACCAATAATACATCAATTGCTCATGTATTCTTATCAATGTTAGCATTACCTTTTCCTATAACCTTTTTCGGTGCATTATTTCTATGAATAACTTCACCATCCTTGTTTTTCTTGAGAGAGGTAAATTTGTTCTTATCTCCAAACATGGGATGAGAGCATATGTTATCTATGTACCATTCATATTCTTCTTCAAATGAGAACAAAGCAAGACCACACCTTACTTGTTCTTCTTCCTTCTGCTTAATATGAGTATTGTTGGTGGATCCATCTTTTTCGGGTCTTTTGATAACAACTTCCTTTTTTGGTTGCTTTATTTGGATAGAATCTACTTGTTGTCTCTATGAATCCATTTCCTTGTTCATGCATTCATTTGCTACATGACCAAACTTGTCACAAGTATAACACCTTACATGACCAGAGTAAGGGGCATCATAATATTTCTTCTTCAAATTTCTCTTATTGCAATTAATAGCTTTGTGACCAAATACATTACATGTAAAACAATACCCTTGAAAGAAACTTGAGTACTTGGAAACTAATAATCGTCTTGAGGAGTAATTATTTTCTTGAGGTCTAAACAAGCTGCTTTTGCAATTAGCTACAGTATGTCCATATTTATGACAAATAAAACATTCAATATTATTGTTCAAAGGAGAGAGTGGATTATTACTTCTAATATCGGGATAAATTGATCTCTTTTGGAAGTTCACTTTCCTTGGTTGTTGGTTTGGTTGGCTTCTTAATTATTTACCCGTTTTTTCAACATTTTCTTTGTTATCCTCAAAGTTGCTTGCACAAGCATGTGAACTAGATTCTCCTTTAACAATTTCATGGAAACCAAGCCCTGATTTTATGGAGGGGGATCATTGACTGTTAAGAAGGTTTTCCAACATTTCTTCCTTCTTCTACTTGTATTCTTAATTTGATACTCTCTTCCCTAAGCCCACTTTTTGTTCCTTAGATACTTGCAGTCACCCTTCATTTTGGTTGTTTGAATTTTCCAGATCTAATCTTAGAGATATGATTTCAGCTTTAAGTCCTTCACAATATGGTTTTCTTTCGTTAATTTGTTCAGATTTTGCTGCAGTACTTATCGATTTATCATGATCCCTATTTTTTAAATTCTTGCAACTTATTCTCAAGAATATTAATCCTTTTCAAGCAGAAGCAAGTTTTATTTTAATATTAAGTACTTCTTCTAACCTATCATCTTTTGAATTAGTAACTCCATTTGATATAACAAGGGTTGTTTCATAATCATTCTCATCTTTTGACACCTCTTTAGAAACAAAATTAGCTATCGTTTTACCTAATGAATAAACTCCCTTTGTCACTAGCTTTCCTTTTCCTTCATGAATGGACTGCAAATTATCCCATACCTCCTTTGTTGTTTCATAATGCATAACTTTCTCTAATACTGAATCAAATATCGTACTAAAGATTTCATTTAATGCCTATATATAATAATGGAGATAGTTTTCAGATGGAGGAGTATTAGTATAACCATTACAGACTAAATGCCAAACATTAGTTTTGAGAAACATCATCTTCATCTTCTCTTTCCAATCATGATAGTTAGTATCATCAAGTACAAGCATACCTTTATTGTCCATGCTTTTTTATTAATCTTGTTCAGCTAATAATTGTCCTTGATTTTTGAATGCAAATATTGCCACAACATCAGATACATCACTGTCACTACTTTCATGACTTGACCTCTTCATTTGGGCTACCTTATTCTTATGCTTCCTTCCCATTGTCCCTGATCCACTCTCAAGCAATTAAGCATTACTAGAGGTCCCTGCTCTGATACCAATTGTTAGGAAAAATACTAAGAGGGGGGGCGTGGGTGGGAGTGAATCAGTATTTTTATTTCACGTAGTCTTCAATTTCAAATTCTAAATAGTGTACACTATTGTTACTTATACAACTCACGTATATACGAGCCTTTACTGAATTAAAAACGCATATGTGTAGATTATTATTTTTCACAAATTCCATCAGTGATTATCTTAACCATCCCATCATTATTTCATTTTCCATTCATTATTCATTAATCATCAGCATAAAAGAGTAAATAACATGTAAGAAACACATCAACACATATGGACACTAGGATTTTAGGTGGAAACCCAATGTGGGAGAAAACCATCGGTGTTGTCGTCTATGTCTTATTCTTTTATTATAAAGAAAATATTCTTACAATTTTGTATTGGCACAAACTCTTACTACCATGCAAGCTCCTACCTATAGGATGACACAACCTCCACTCATTCTCCATCACTAATTGAAAGGGAGCTACAACCCCCTAATCAAGTTTACCAGCTCCTATTGGAAGGAATCTCTGACTCGCTTACTAAAGGGTCCAGCCCTCAACACCTCGTGAACAATGTTTCAAAATTTTCATGTTGGATCCACCTGTCTCAATCAACCATCAATACATGCAGGCCACATTTCATCATATTTTCAAGCTAGACCTACACCAACAATAAGCTCAAACCAATACCAAATTGAATACCGAACTTAATCATTGAATAATTGTATCACAGAGTCACTAAATCATTGAATACAATTGAATCATTGAATACACCTGAATCACTAAATACACCTAAATCACTAAATACAACTGAATCAGTGAGTACACATGAATCACTAAATACACCTAAATCATTGGATACAACTGAATCACTAAATACAACTAAATTGCTAAATACAACTAAATCGCTAAATCAAACCAATCACTGAATACCAACATGCCATCTAGACTCTCTCAACAACATTGTCAATACTGCCCTGCCATACCAAGCCTAGTCACCACTATCAACCATGCCCAATATCAATAATCCAAGCCAATACTACTCATTTATATTAAGTCAAGCCAATATTCCTTTCTAACTTCTACCATACAAACCAAATTCTGTCATAATCAATTCATAATCTTGATTAAAACATCCTTGACAATTAGCGGCAAAAAATACAACAACTCATTCAATTCATACTTTTGAGAATTAGATTAGAACATATATTCGACTATCATAAAAGGGATCCATGTATATATAAAAATCTCAAATCTTCAACAAGTTAATCAAGAAGCCAAATGCCAAGACAACAAATTCTCATCAATATACTCATCAATCAACCAATTGAATTGTCATCTAAACACTCTCATACATCAAAGCGACAGTAACCAACCAAAACCAATAATAAACAACCAATTTAATCAACCCACATTAACTCAAATAGTATGTGTGACTATTCTGAAATAGATCCGCGTATGTATGCAGTATTCAGAAACACAACTTGCGTATAGATCTCATAACATTGTTCATTAAAAACTCTCTACAAAAACAGTCTTTGTCTAGCATAATTATCATGTCAAACACAATATTACTCAGTTTCATGGTACACTATCAAATCAACATACTGATATTTGCATCTACATAAACAACAAAATCAGATCTCAACACCTGCATACTGAATCAAACCAGATCTCTACATCTACATTCACAATCAAACCAATTCTTTTCTTCTTCATACATAAGCAAACCAAATCTATGCATTTGCATACACAATCAAACCAGATCTTTGCATCTTCATACACAATCAAACCATATCTATGCATTTTCATACACAATCAAACAAGATATCTACATCTACATACACAATCAAAATAGATCTATTCATCTGCATAAATAATCAAGCTAGATCCTTGCATATCCATACACAATAAAACTACATCTATGCATCTGCATACACACCCAAATAATATATCTTCATATAATAATCAGAGCATAGCTCATTGATCTTGCATTTGTTAGAAACTTAAACATCTGTCCATAATCTCACCTACAATAAGAAATTCAATGAATCATATCCATTCTATTTCCAATACACTTTCAGATCTCTCATATATGAGTATTCTCCTTGCTCCCCAGTACACACTTATTCCAGATCAAATCACACATGAATAATCCATCAATATCCACACCAAACTCCTTGATCTCCTTCTCCTTATATAGTCATTTGCTTTGCCAATACCATGGGAAAATCCTTTGGTAAATGTTGTCAGTGATTGTTGATGGAATCAAATAGATTGTGGCATCACAAAGCCATTGAATATTACAATGAAAAATTCTCATGGTATTTAATGTGCATGCATAAATCGAGAATTTCACTTTTAGGATGTATACGTGACTTTGTTGAAGGAAAGTGACGTATGTACTCGACTTTTTTGAAGGAAATTTGTGTATATTTTTAAAACCTCAAATTATTCAATCTATTTCAAATCCAACCAGTGACTAAGCTGCCAAAACTCTTCCTCCTCTTCTACAACACCTATAAAAAGCATTCATATCATTTGAAATAGTTCAACAAATCTTTGCAGTCATCATCCATCCCTATACTAGTTGAGCATAACAAAAGTATGGGATCATATGACAAGTTGACATCAAGGTCATGGTTAACAAGTAGGTTGCCATAAAGGACAACATATTAGCCATAATGCTAACAACCTCTAGTTCCTGCACTAGTTAGGCACAACCTACAATAGGTCATAACCATGTTGACAATAACGCATCACCTAGATCATCACAAGGTTGACATCAGTGCATCATGAGGCCAACACAAGGCTGAAATCAATGCCAACATAACCAACTCAATTCCATGAAAGCCATAATTCCAACATATGCACATTATTCTATCACTGACATTTGTTTTTATGATTGTCTTTTTATGGATGCATGTGAAACATGCCAATCTAGAATGTTATTTTCTATGATATTTACATAGTTATTCTGAAATCTAGGAACTTGATTGAATGATATGGATTCAAATTCATGTGCCAAAAGCTTAACTCACAAATATTTTCTGAATAGGATAGGATTACACACATGATATATGCCATTCAATTGCATGATGAGTAGGATGGAATCAAGACAAACATGAAGGTGAAGGATGGGATGGGCAAGGGCATCAACTAACAAACTTATCACTCCATCATATTAAGCCTATTTATAGGTTTAAAATACGATTTGTATGCCATTGGAATGAAATAGAAAATTAAAAGGGGTAAAAATGATCCAAGTTGTAGAGGGTAGATTCCTAGAGAAGTGACTTGCACTGCCAACGTAGACAATATACAGTGTGGATGATGGATCCATCTATAAGACACAAGAAGAAAACCAATGAGATGACACCTAATGAATGAAAAAATAAATAATAAGATTCATTCTAAGCGAAACTTCTAAGGGCATAATTTCTTAAGGTAAAGTGCATTACGAGGGTTGGGGAGGAGCTCTCCTTCTAGGCTCCCTAAGAGATATGCCCCCTTATCCAAACATTTTCTGACAATGTAAGGGCCATTCCATAAAGCTTTTAACTTATCATGCACTAGAATATCATGAGATTGATCGTAGATGATGAATAAGTCAGCTTCATGGTAGGTATGTGGGTGGACTTGATGATCATACTAGGATTTGGTGTGTTTCTTGGTTGCTTCAATGGTTTGAAAACAAACATGATGGTCTTCATTAGTACATTCTAGCAAAATGAACCTCTATTCTAAGGGTTGAGTATTAGGGAGGAGTTCAATGATAAGGTGAAGGGAGGTAATTTGACACTCAATTAGTAAAATTACCTCCTTGCCATGAATAAGGTGGAAAGGAGTGAACCTAGTGGTGGTTTTAATAGAAGTTATATAGACCCAATATGCAAGGAAGAGCATTAAATTCCAGTTTTTTTGTGCTTATCCACCATTTGTTGAAGCATAGTCTTAAGGGTCTTATTAACAAATTCAACTTTTCCATTCCCTTGTGGGTAATAAGATGATGAATACGAGTGCTCAAAACCTCACAGTGAGGATAGATCACGCTAGATCTCATCAAAGTGTCAGCCATGGTTGGATACTAATTATTTCGTGTTAGGTCTTTATACTACTAGTGTAAACCCAAATTGTTATTAGTGCAACTCCTTTATTATATTGTTGTTCCCAAGAAGCTCCCATCTTGTTATTATTGTGCCCCATAAAAGCCCACTATTGTTATTGTTGTACCCTTACATTATTATTGTTATGTCAGCTCTGCTTATATTATGACCCCTTAGATTCCTATATATAGAAAGGAGGTGTTTTAATTTGTATGATCCAAGAATTGTTCATTTGTGTAATGTAAATGATGTTTCCCCCTCGAAGAGGCTGATTTTTAATTCGTTGATCTATCTTTTCTATCTTTTTGTGAGCTAGTTTCATAACATTTGGTATCACAACTTTGGATTCTAGGGTTTTGTTGCTCCAAACAGGGCATCGTGGCATTTTCGCCATAACATTTTATCTATGAAGTTCAGAAGCTAAAAATAAAACCCATTTGAGATGAACACATTCTAAACCTGGGGTCCAAATTTAAGATATCGTCTCGCTATATGTAAGGAGATATTATCTGAGGAAGTTAGGGTTTTTGCAAGCTCCAGAGTTCCATCTCAAACAGGTCATTGTGGAATTTTCGCTATAATGTTTTTTCTACAAAGGTTCAGACTTTGAAATTAAAATCCATTTGATACGAACGATTAGAAAATCTCAGGCCCAAATTTCAGATCTTTTTTCACTATATTTTCGGAGATATGATCGACGATATATAGGATTTTTGTAGACTCCCGAATTACATTCGACCCCAGTGACCTTGGGAAAATCGTCATAACTTTCTCTCTGAGCATCAGACTGAAATTTCGTAAGAAGTTACAGAAAGAGGATGGAATTTATTTTTTTTTTATTTTGTTCTGGTCCGCAGGTCGAAAAAGTGACATGTGGCAGGTCATACAAGTTCGTTCTACTGAACCAGTCTATAATCAGGTCGACCTAGGAGATTAAGCATAACTGTTTATTGAAAAATCCAATATTGATCAGACTTGTGTGGTTAGAAAGAGGACTCAGAGAGCTACTGTAGGCCAAAATTTCATAATTTGAAGATCTGAAATTATAGAGTTACAGTCATTTAAATATCGAGATCCTAAAAGCAAGAAACATAATGACTCGAATCAAGAAAATAGAAACACCTAGTAAGAAAAATTGGATGGATGATTTGAAGAATGCAATCGAAGCTAAGATAAATAGCTTTATATGTGTCATGGAAGCTAATATCGATGGTATGGAAGTAGATTTGAAAAAAGGCGTGGAATATTTGAACAAAGACATGGAAGGTTTGAAGGAAGGTGGGACAAAGATGCTACAAGAAAAGCCTCCTAATGATGAAAAGGTAGTAGAGGAAACTCATGATGAGAAAAAAATAAATCTTAATCATGATTTCATAGAATCTAACATTGGATTGATGACCCACCATATTCGAAATATCGATATGAATAAGTTTGATGGAAAGGATCCAATAACATGGATTCTATAGATGGATAAATATTTTGATCTACATGATGTGCAACTATTACAAAAGGTATGTATTGCACCTTTATATTTAGAACTGAATCTATTTTTATGGTATAAAGGGATTTTTTCTCATAAACCACTTGTCACTTGGTCAATTTTCACAAAGGAAATGATAAAACATTATGAGGATACAAAGAGAAACACCTTCTTTAGCTAATTGATAAATCTCAAACAAAATGGTTCAATGGAAGAGCACATTGAGGACTTTCAAAATTGAATATGAGGGTCAATGATATTCCAGAGAAGAAGAGGATTGATGTCTTCATAGGGACTTTAAAGGATAACATTCAACATGAGGTTCATCTTTGGGAATTGGATTCATTAGAGCAGGCATTCAGGCTGGAAAGAAAAAATGAAAGTTAAATTATGGCAACAAGAAATCCTACCACTCACAATTATAAAGATGGAAGTATTGTTGCTCCTAGCCTTCCACAACCCACAAGGTTGACACCACAAAAATTGGAAGAAAAATGAGAAAATGGCCTTTGTTACAGTTGTGATAGCAAATACACTAAAGGTTATAAATGTGCTGAGAAGAAATTATTTTACATTGATTGTGAAGAGGAGGAAGAAAAGTATCAAGAAACATCAAAAGAAGAGGATATACACAAGGAACCAACCCCAGAGAAAGAAGAAATGAATCTGACCATATCTTGTAATGCATTGGCAGGAATTACCACTCAAACTCTCAAGATATAAGGACATATCAAGAATAAAAATGATAAAGTCACTTTCACCGACAATCAAATGAAACAACAAGTAGATCAACATCGCAGCGAAATAAGTTTTGATATAGGCGACTGGGTATTTTTACGAATAAACCATACAAAAAAATGTCCCTCAAGCAAGATAAGAAGAACAATAAATTATAACCAAACTACTATGGTCCTTACAAGGTGTTGCAAAAGATTGGTACTATGGAATACAAAGTGGAGCTTCCTACATGTTCTTGAATGCCCCCAGTTTTCCATGTTTCATGCTTAAATAAGGTTATAGGTGATAAGCTCCCAGTTCAAACAATATTGTTGGAACTTGACGAGCAAGGAAAAATCATATTGGAACCTAAAGTAGTCACGAAAACAATAACCCGATAGCTATGAAATCGATCAATTTCAAAGTATCTCATCAAGTGGAAGAACTTACCCGCTGAATATTCCACATGGGAGGACGAGAATTTTATATAGAAGCATCCATAACTAGTCAAGCATTGAGGACAACACTTTTTGAAGGAGAGGGGCATGTTAGGTCCCTATACTACTAGTGTAAACCCTTATTGTTATTACTGCAACCCCCTTATTATATTGTTGTGCCCATGAAGTCCCCATATTGTTATTATTGTGCCTCATAGAATCCCACTATTGTTATTATTGTGCCCTTACATTATTATCGTTATGTTGGATCTAATTATATTATCACCCTTAGACTCCTATATATAGAAAAAGGTCTTTTCATTTGTATCGTCCAAGAATTGTTCATTTATGTAATGTAAAGGAGGTTGTCCCCTTGAAGAGGCTGATTTTTAATTCGTTGATCTATCGTTTCTATCTTTTTGTGAGCTGGTTTCATAACATTTCGAAACTCCAAAACAAGTAATAACATGGTTAAAGAATAAACAGATTTCAGTAGCTATGGTGTTATTGAATGTCGACATGGCCTCGGCCCATTTGGTGAAATAATAAACAACCACAATGATGGACTTATGACCAGTGGCAAAGGTAGGTTTACACTCCATAAAGTCAATGGACCATTTACAAAAGGGACCAGCCACGATAACTAGGTGTAAAGGTGCAAGTGGAGCTCTTGCCTTTGGGGCAAGAAGCTGGAAATTGGGACCGTGTTTTATTTACTCAATGAAATCACTAGAGAGAGAAGGAAAAAAAGTAGTCAGTGTGCATGATTTTCTTGGTAGTGGCCACTCTAAAGAGATGACCACCATAGGAGCCACTTTCACAAGCATTCAACACTTGCTCAGCTCCAACATGGATGAGACAGCAACAGAAAATGGTATCGACACCACAACAATAAAGATCATCACCTATGAGAAGATAGTGAGGGGCTTGATGATAAATACATCATCAATTGTCACGAGTGTTATGGGGGTTGAATTTATGGGTTCAAAGGCAAGTAATGATGTCACGATACCATGGGTCATCTGATGATATGGTGAACAAGTGTTCAGCTAGAAAATCATCATTCAAGAGTGGGTCTTGCGCATTAGTAGGGAGATTAGATATGAACTTAGAAAGGGCTAATCATTTCTTACTCATAGGTGTCACAAATTCCAAGTCAAATTCCTATAGGGTAACAATCCAACAGGCGTAATTCCCATTGATGACCCATCGAATCAATAGGAATTCCATTGGGTGGAATTAGTAACAACCTTGGTGGTACACATCAAGATATAATGACGTGTTTTTTGAACTAAGAACTCAACAATTAAGCCAACTTTTCCTTATGGGAATAATTCATAAGGGGTCCATTGAGATTATTTCTCACATATTAAATGATGCGTTCATTCCTAGCACAACATCGTCTTCTTGCACTATGACCCGGACCCCGACCATCGCATAGGTGGATGCTGAGATGTGCAAGAAGAAATTGTTCTCAAAGTGATGTAGACTAATCAAAGGAGTAGAGGTGAGAGCATGTTTAAGTGCATCAAATGATTTTTGATCATGTTAATCCCACACGAATGGAATGTCATACCATAGGAGGTAAATAAACCCATGACTCAGTGGTGGCATAGTCCAGAATGAATCTATGCAAAAGGCTAGCTTCCTCTTGAAGGCTCTGCAACTGGCAAATGTTGCAAGGAGGGGAGAGTTCAAGGATGGCTTGAACTTTGAGAGGATCAATGGAGATTCCAGCTTTGGACACAATAAATCCCAAAATCTTACCAATATGAATAAAGAAGACTCACTTAAGGCGGTTAATTCATATGCTATACTCACGACATTGTAAAAATATGGTATGTAAATCTTCAACGTGTTGCGATTGGTGTTTAAAATGAGCGGTGTGATCATCTAGATATTCAAGAAGGATGTCGGCTAGGGAATTGAAGTAGTAAGGCATGGAACACTCAAAAGTGGCCCTAGTGTTCTTCAAATCAAAAGGCATGACCCTATACGCAAAATTTCCCCACATACTAGTGAACACAGTTTTATGTTCATTTTTCAAGAAGGTATTAATCTGGGTGTACCCTAAGAATCCATCCATGAATGAAAGGACCTTATGTCCCGCACACTCATTCATAATCTAGCCAATAAAATGTGTGGGGAAATTGTCCTTCAGACAATCTTTGTTTAGATACCGAAATTCTATAAAGAGATGAATGGTGCCTAATGAGAGCCAGTATTGCAATAAGAATGTTGCAACTCCTGGGCTACGAGCTTTACTTTGTCAACCCGGGGTTCGTACAAACTTGGAGGTGACAGTGTTGTATACACAAGTAAAAGTGATGGTTCTTCCTTTTGTCACAATTCAGCTGGTGAGAGACCACTGGGGTTTTCAAGCTAGACTTCTATGGAATCAAAAGAAGCCTAGTTTCTTGATGGAAGAAAAGGAAATTTTCTCTAAGGGAGAGCTACTCTACTGCAATAATGGAAAAGACCGAAATTCAATGCTAAATCACACTATTTCCTAATGAACTACCAAGAAACTATGCTTTGCAATAATGCTAAATTAACATGAACCAAATGCTACTATCTAAGCATGGAAGTAAGAAGCATCAAACATCACTAATGTGCAAGTAAAGGGACTGAAATAAATCTATTTTTGTCTTTTTGTATTTTCATGCGAAATCAAGTATGCAAACTAATTTATTTTGGTGATGTGGCAGGTGAATTAAGGATGTTGGAGGATGGATGGAAGGGTTAGGAGATGGTTGGATGGTGTGGGATACCCTTGGGAGGCTTTTGGTGACTTCTGAGAGGGTTTTCCTCAATTCGGTCTCAAAACAGGCCATTTCAGGAAAACCTATAGGATATACTAGAAACCTACAAGATTCCCTATCAACCTACAAGATACAACTGAGAGCAAAATGGAAGGTGTTGGAGGTGATGGAAGGCTTAGGAAAGGTGGTAGATGGATGGAATGAAGTGAGTAAAGGTCTAGGATCACTCAAAAGTCAACAAAAAAGATAGAAGATGGTTGGATTCTCTCAATGTGCTTGGAATAATTTCTATGAAAAATGATGAAAACTAGAGAAGGCAATGGTGAAAACAAGGAATGACTATGGTGGATGGAGTGGAAGGTGGTTGTTGGCTATGAGGTCTTTGTCTCCTCCTAAAGCACCTTCTCTACACAAAACATGCATAATTCCCAAAAATCTATGTAAACAAGAAGCATTCTCATAAGCTAAAAAATCAGAATTAATGAACTAACTGCCTACATGATGCATGACGAAAGTTGCTGAAGGGAATGAAAGCATGGATGATATCTACTGCAAGAGTGGAGATAGGAGAGATGGAAATGAAATCCTACTTTGCAAAACTGAACAAATGCTAACTTCAATACAATAAACTCTAAAGCTTATGCAAGAAATAGAAATCTATGTTTTTGGGGCTACACAAGGGTCCCTTCCTCAAATCATGATCCCAAAGGGAGGAAATGAGACCAAGAAACCAAATGACAACCTTTTGGTACTCCTTTTATCCCTGCTAGCCTGCTACTAAAGTAAGGCACAAATGGAAGCAAACTAATAAACAACCAATCCAATCTACACTACTTGCAATGAAAACACATCTAAAAGCAAAATAACAATGAAGCTATGAGACTAATCTAAACATACAGATACAAGAAAGAGGAGCCTTGGCTACTAGGGTTGGGCCCTAACCCAAGAGCTTCAGCCCTCAGAGTTAACTCAGTGTTGGCCCAAAATAAAACTCACTCTTATTACCAAAACACAAAATTACATCAATAAAACTTTCACAAGTCTAGAGCTCGAAAATAGCTTAGAGTTTTACAACAAAAATTCGAATCCTAATGAGGCTCTAGGCCTATCTACTTATACAACTAAAAGCCCCAAAGAACTCCTTAAAATTATGTAGGCACGACTCCTGAACTAGAGATAAACTAGCTCTTTGTCTCTCACTTGCTCGGATGCCTTCTGATCCTCATGGCTTGGCTACTTGCACTCTGAGCTGGTGTGATGGATGGAGGAATATTCACATGGGGGAGAAGTAAATGAGGAGAATTTACCTCCTACAATCCCTCTCCCTTGTCCCATTCAAGTTTTAACCTTAGTATTTTCCAAAATTCCTTGATTTTCTCCTTTAATCCTGTATTCAATGCATATTAGTCTACTAGGCATCATATCCAACTCTAACTCATCTCATAAACAAAATATAATCAAAAACATGTAATAAGTTGTGAGAAAAGTTGGTTTGACTAATCTTGGAGGTGAATTAAGGCCCATATAATTACCCAATGATGAGGCTCATCATCACCCCCTACTGAAAGTGTTGCTCATCCTCTGAGCAACTCAATCAATATCCATATCCTTCGTAGCTCTAGTGGCCTCCTTGACATCCCATGCCTATGTTGTGGTTTCCTCTTCTTGTTAATAGAGGCATGCTTTCCTTTCTACCACCTCCCACTGCCTCTTTTCTTCTTCTTCCATCCTTCCTTCTTGCATTCCTAAGAGTAGTGGTGGACTGAGTTTTAGGCCAATCCAATTGACTTTTAGCCTTTGCATATATTTCTTGTACATGGGTGTCTTGTTTGGTGCTACTCTCAATCTTTGAGGAGAGTGGTACTCTCTTATCTTTAAGTTGTATGGCAATGTGTTCCATCTCCTCAAGCAAGCATGTATGTTATCATCCCCTAACATCTTGAACATGTCCTCAAAATGTGAAATTGCTTGCTCTTGGGCAACAAGATATCTAGGTGCAAGTTGAGGATCATTGGAAATTAAATTATGGGTACTGATGAGGGTCATGGGATCTGACTGTTTAGCTCTAATCATAAGATGTTCAATTTTCTCTCTTGCCAATATCTTCTTCATCTCTACAGCCCTTGATTCCTCATGGTTCATCCATGATGCCAAAGCCATCAACTATAAATCTCCTAACTTGGCATTAGGGTCCCATACATTCATGTTTGTTAAGGCCATGTTGTGAAAATAACACTCAAACATCTTGGCCCTATCTTCTAGTGTGCTCTGATCACAAAGATCAATGAACTGCCTGTAACCCTAAAATGGCATGGCGCCACTATGCCTTGATCTGGAACTACAACCACTATGCCTTGAGGTATAGGGCATAAGATTTAGATAGCATCCTACTTTGGATTTATTCCAAAGAGAGACTAGCCATACATGCCAATTGATTCTCTCTTGCTTGCAGTTGTCCTCTCAACCATGCATTTTCTGTTTCTAGTTGTTTTTTCATTATGGCCTCTCTGTCTCTCAAGCTACTTAGTTCTCTTCCCATCTCCTTGATCTTCTCCTCCATGTGCCCAATGTCTTCCATCCCCTTAGATTTGGCGATCTACATCCATCGGTGAGTTATGGCTCTCTCCTTCTCAAGATCAAAGAATAATGGAATAGCAAATTTTTGAGGTATGACCCTGACTCCTTCAATAAACCTGTAGTAGGAGTAAAGGTTAGGTTGGGGGCTAGGTTCTTTTGACCCTGAGTCCTCTTCTTTAGTTCCAGCTTGTTGTTGGTGATGCAGGAGCATCCAGCTCATAGTGACGAGGCAGAAAGACTCCAACCAGGTTCACAAGCGAGGAACTGAACTGTTAAATTCTGTTGGGAATAATTTTTCTTTTACTTTATTTTACAAGTCAGCAACAATTAGATTTCTTTACTTTTCCAGTTTAGGATTACTGTAGTTTCATTATTGATTAAAAGGTAGTTTATGTAATTAGGAAAAATAACCTTAACTGTCCTACAAGTCTTGTAATGTCCAAATGACCATAGTTACGGATAGGAACAGAAGTTATGTAACTGTCTTTGTAACAGAAAGAAACAAACTGCAAGCCTTAACTGAAGACAGAGGCTATAAAGCCAAAAATACATGTAAGGGAAAAAGTTAAGTTGAGAAGAGAATAAGTTGAGTAAATTTACGAATAGAATTGTCAAGCATGCAAAACCAGAGAAGTATTGTCCATCAAGATTACCTTCTAAATTATTTGTTGATCTCTCATTCATATTTTTCATCATTTAACAGACCTTAGTATTATTATAAACTAAGCATACTGTCATGGCTACTGTACAAGAACGAGTTACAGTTAAATTGTAGACAAGCAGAGAAAATCTTAAGTAAATTCCAGGTCACAAGACAAGCAGTCACGCTTACATACAAGCACACAGCAATACAATTAAGGAAGAGCGAATACATTCAACGCACAACCACTAAATGAAAGACAAGCAAACAAATTGAATACCCAGCAACGTAACCGAACAACAAGCGAAGACATTACATGTATCAATCACCATAACTTTCTTTCATCAAAAACGAATTTCATTTACATTTTCGAGAATAGCAATTCATAGCTAGAATCGATAGGGCCGAGTTCCCTCACATATACAGCGACCAACATAGTCACGGCAAGTGAAAATTCAACCAGAAATTACAACCATACAGGTCAAGCATAAAACCCTAGGTTAGGGTTTGAAACAGATTGGTAACAGGGTTACGTTGAAGCCACATTTCCACACATAGAACTCAACTCAGAACGACAACGGCAAACACAGGGCCACACAGTGACCGGACAATAAACTAGTGGACGAGCCGTCCTTCGAACAGTGACCTATATTCAACAAAAAAGAACAAGTTGCAGGGCTACCAAAATATACGCAACAAAATGACCTTGAACACAGAGACACGCACCATCCAGGTCGCCTGAGAGGACCTGCAAGAACCAGGCGTGAATGAGCTCGAGCCACAGAAAAGCTCAGAGGGACGAAACCCTCTAAAAATCAACATTAAGACTGATAACGAAAAAAATAAAACCCTTACCTGGAGAACGCGAGAGGAGAAGCCACATTTTTGAAGCAGAGGACGCCACAGAGTAACTGAAGAGAGGAGGAGCAATTTGGGGTTAGACCCAGAACGAGGAGCAAACAAAAATTGAAGCATGGAGAGACATTTTACCTGTAACAAAGACTGAAGGCACTTCCCGGATATTCCTGTGCTTGCAGCCACAGACAAGGCAGCGTTACCAGAAGGCGAATGAACCCAGAAAACATTACCAACATCCAAACTTGGAGTGATAGACCAGAAGACCAGTAGCACACACAGAAACAGAATAGCGAAAGTTACATGACAGAACTGAAAGATTAAATTCGAGCCCCAGTCGTTTCATGACCAACCACAGTTACAGTGATTATTACAAGCACGCAAACAATTGATATTTTACCAAAGACAGAGCTAATAGAGTGAAAGAGCAACTTACCGAAGAGCGAGTACAAAAGCCAGGCAAGAAAACCCCAGAGCCAAACAACATTGTTACAAACAGGCAGACAAGTAATCAAACGTGCAGTGAAGGCCTCAACCAACAACCAGAACCAGCTCAAACACAGTAAACTACCATAAAATTGTATTACAGAGCCGAAGGAACCATAACACAGTGCACCCACCATTTTCCATACGCAGAGCTCGCAAACCCTCGGAGCCAACAGAACGATAAACAGAGAAGAGTCGAGAGGGCGCGCAAGATTAGGGTAGTATAGTTTACCAAGGTAGGGTACTGCCACATTTACATTTGCATTCAATGCACAGCTACCACAACTACAGAGCTGCGAGAAAGACAACAGTTCACCGCCATGTCAACAAACCAAATATCATATAAAGTGCAAAAGCTACGCCAAGTGGGCTGGGTCCCATCAGAGTGGTATCAGAGCGGTTTGAGTTGAAGAGATTTGGGAGAAATGGATATAGGTAGACGAGGATGAGGCAGAGGTGCCCGTAGAATGGCAGATGAGGCGTTAAGGGAAGAACTCAGAGTTCTTACTGCTTGATTGGAAGCAGTAGAGGCAGGCAGGAGGAGAGATCGAGAGTTAGGTGATGTGAGTGAAGAAGAAGTGGAAGTAGCAGCAGAAGGGCCTGAAGGTGACTCACCAGAAGTAAAGTTATTGAAGTCTGTATTATTGTCAAATAGTAGACCAAAACCAGAATTACCAACCTACGATGGCAGTTTATCGATTGATGTTGTATTAGATTGGATTAGTGAGATGGACAAGTACTTTGAATGCGAAGAATTTAGTGAAGACTGTAGGGTCAATTTTGCAGCAACAAAGCTGAAAGGACACACAACCCTATGGTGGGACAGTGTCCAGAACGAGAGGAAGAGGTTGAACAAGCCTCCGATAAAGACTTGGACAAGGATGGTAGCTAAATTGAAGGGTAGATTTCTGCCAAGAGATTACCAAATCGCGTTACATAGGCAGGTTCAGAACTTGAGACAGAGGGGTCTGACGATGAAAGAGTATACGGAGGAATTTTATCGAGTAAATTTGCGAGCAGGATACACAAAGGATATAGCAGAGAGGACAGCCAGATATGTAAATGGGCTGAGGATGGAGATTTTAGATGAAATAAGCATTTTGTCTCCCAACAATATGGAGGAGGCATATCAGAGCGCGGTCAAAGCAGAGGAAAAACTTAACCGAAGACAGAATGCCCAGAGAGGACGAGGGTCTAACAGAGGAAGAGGCCAGTCCTATGGCAGGGGCCGAACTGCCAGCAACAGCGAGGAAGCCAACAGTTCAAGGACTTCGGGGACAGTAGAAAAAGGAGATGGAACGAGAGGTGGTAGATCGTTTCAGCACGGCAGGGGAAATGGCCGTGGAAGGGGAACTGGTTACCAGTGCTACAGATGCCACAAGTGGGGGCACCGCTCTTTTGAGTGCCCAGAAATAGATTCAACTGGACAGCGAGGCACATATGTGGCGCAACCAAAGGAAGCAGCAGCACCTCCTCAAGAGGAAGAAAATGCCCTAGAAACAGGAGAAGCTTTAGTGCTGCATAAGGTGTTGTTGAAGCCAGTTGATGAGAGTATTGAGCAGACGCAACGGAAAGCTCTGTTCAGGACAGTTTGTAAATCGCAAGGTAAGTGCTGTAAAATGATAATTGACAGCGGAAGTACTGACAATTTGGTGTCAACCGAGATGGTGGAGAAGTTAGGACTAAAGCGTCTGAAACACCCTAATCCTTATCGAGTTTCATGGCTGCAGAAGGGACACCAGTTGCTGGTGGATGAGCAAAGTGAAGTTGAATTTCAGATAGGACGTTATAAGGACAGAATCATTTGCGACATTATGCCAATGGATGTGTGCCACATCTTGTTGGGCAGACCTTGGCAATATGACAGGAAAGTGACACATGATGGGGTATTGAACTGTTATAAGTTCGAAAAAGATGGGGTTAGGCATACCCTTGTGCCTATCAGGGAAGAGAAAGAGGAAGCTGAAGTAAATGAACCTAAGGCGTTGCTTATGAGCGGAAAACAATTTTTAAAGCAGGTTGAAAACAACGAGATGAATTATGTTGTAGTCAGAAAGATAAGGACAATTTTGCTGCACACAGAAATCACAGATTTGCCTATAGAAATACAGCAGATGTTGGAAGAGTTTACGGACATAGTAGTGGATGACTTGCCGAATAAGTTACCCCCCAAGCGGAGCATTAGTCACCATATTGATTTCATACCAGGAGCTAGCTTACCAAATAAGGCAGCTTATCGAATGAGCCCCAAGGATAATGAAGAAATCAGAAAACAGGTGTAGGAGCTATTGGACAAAGGATTGATCAGGGAGAGTTCGAGCCCATGTGCTGTACCAACAGTTCTCGCCCCAAAAAAGGGAGGAGAATGGTGGATGTGCACTGATTCCAGGGCCACCAATAAAATCACCATACGGTATAGATTTCTGTTACCGCGTATGGATGATATGATGGACTGTCTGAGTGGGGCAGCTTACTTTTCTAAGATAGATTTAAAAAGCAGATATCACGAGATTCGGATACATGAGAGAGATGAGTTGTGCAATGCGCCCAGCACCTTCATGAGACTCATGAATGAGATGCTAAAGGAATATATTGGGAAGTTCGTAATTTTTTATTTGGATGACATTCTTATTTTTAGTAAGACACGAGAAGAACACTTCTGGCATGTGCGTAAAGTGTTGGAGAAGCTAGAGCAGAATAAGTTATTGATAAATTTGAAGAAATGTACGTTTTTGCAGAGAGAGTTAATTTATCTGGGATTTGTGATAGTGGAGAACGAATTGAAGATGGATTTGGAGAAGGTGACAACAATCATAAATTTTCCGTCACCGAAAAATTGTTTGAGGTACGTAGTT
>APFE030832467.1:0-14148 GCA_000404065.3 Pinus taeda
AGGACAAGAAATATATAATGCATGGGGTGCCCTAGAATTAAGTAGGGCTTTAAGGTTTAGTTGGAGTGAGGTTTCAAAGAATATTTTATGTTTCTCCTTTAAAATTATTAAGCAATTTTTTCTCCTCCAATGCTAATTGTTTTTTTTAATAAAGCATAATGAATAATGAATCTCACTATTTCACTAGTAATTTTAATTTCATAAAAAATATATATAAACCATTAAAATAGTACAAATATAACTAAAAATTAGAAATTATTTTAAAGTCAGTATTGATTTTGAGAGACTATTGAATGTTAGTTTAAATTATTTTAAAGTCGGTATTCATTTGATTTAATGTTAGTTTAAATTATTTTAATGTCGGTATTGATGTTAAGAGACTATTTAATGTTAGTTTAAATTTAACATTTAAAAATCAAGAAAAATGCAATTCGATTTTAGAGCATAATGAATCTGAATATTTCACTAGTAATTTTAATTTCATAAAAAATATATATAAATCATTAAAATAGTAAAAATATAACTAAAAATAAGAAATTATTTTAAAGTCGTTATTGATTTTCAGAGACGATTTAATGTTAGTTTAAATTATTTTAAAGTCGGTATTGATGTTAGTTTAAATTATTTTAAAGTCTGTATTGATTTGATTTAATGTTAGTTTAATTATCTTAAAGTCGGTATTGATGTTAGTTTAAATTATTTTAGTCATATTAATCACATGGAACCTAACAGGCAAGCTAGACTATTGTGGGAAATGCTTAAGAAAGAAGAGCAAACACAAATTCTTGAAAATGATGATCCTTTGGAAGCTATCTTGATGGCTCTCCCCATGAATTTCTGGGAGTTATTTCCTGTGACAGTGAACATTATGCCCAAATGTTTATGAGTCAAAGATTGTGCAATTTAGATTTATTATTAAAATATTATTGCACAATGCAAAATCTTTATTATAAAATCCCTGGTCACCATAATGTGGCTTATCTTAAGCACTACATAGCCTCCATGCCAGGAAAAATACCTGAATTAGTTCAATAGTAACTGTCCACACAACACATTGCCATAGAAACATTGTCACTAGCTGCACTTCACCAACACATTCTTATCATTATGAAAAATGAATGTGCCACCAACAAAACTCGCAAGAATGTAAAAAAGTAGTTGCATTTCAGCCCCACCATCTGTGACTCCTTTACTGAAACATATTAGTTTGGGTGTTATAAGAACCACTCCAGAAAGGGTTCTCAAAAAGACCAAAGTGGTAAGTGTTCTTGTAGATCGAAACCTTCTACGAAGAAAAACCAATATCGGTCAAAATCTCCCACAACCAGAAGGTCAAGATTTACTTTCAAGAAAAGGTCTAAACCAGCTAAGTAGTCCAAATGCTTTATTTGTGGTCATACTGGCCATTGGGCTAATAGATGTCCCAACAAAGGAAAGAAAGGGATCTAGAAAAAGATTGCTGAAGTTTTTAAATCCTCTTATGACCCAACTGACTGGGACATAGTTTCCCAGATTGATTCTGATTTTGAATGTTTTTCTATACATAGTACTGATTCAGATGATAGCTATGACATTGAGGAAAAATTCCAAAAGGTTTCTCTTTGAGACAATAATAGTGACAACAACAAATATACATACTTGTCTAGTTGTTTTATTTTTTCATTTTACGATCTCCAACATCAAATTGAAGAAATCCAGAAACAAAAGGCCTCTATTCATCCTAGCTTGACTATTCCTTAGAGACGTCTCCAAGAAAAGATTGACCAGTTTTAGGCTTTTATTCCTCACAAAATAACTGATGGAGAAGAATTTGAGATTTCAGATTGGCATATAACACCGGAAGCATTACAAGAATCCACAGATAATATTGCATAAAAATTATTGGATAAAATTAAAAGGGTAGAAGAAGATCTCCAAAGAGATAGAAACCAGATGAAGCAGCTTGCACAACGGATTCAAGCCAACATGCAAGAACTTGATAGTTTGAATTCAGAGTTTGTTTCTTCTACTTTCCTTTCCTTTGAAACTCCATTACTACCATCCAGTTAATACAGTAATGAAAACATTCATGCCATCAGTGGTATTGATGATAGGATGGTAACCCATGTAAAAATAAAAGTGCCAGGCTACAAAGAATATACTCTTGATGCTTAGATTGATAGTGGACCTATGAGAAACTATTGCAAATTCAAGGCCATTCCTGCTTACTATTGGAAACCCACTCAAGTCCAGTTTAGAGCAGTTAACAAACAACTGATAAAAATCCCATATATTGCTCCAGACTTCCCAATACTCTTAGGTTCACAAGAAGTATATGTCACCTTATATAATTATGATACTGGTGCTGATGTGTTACTTGGACATGATTTTATTAAGAAACTCATGCCAATCACCATTGAAAAGAATTTGTAAATTTCAGTATTCAAGGAGACAAGGTGCAAGTCCCTGCTAAGAGTAAATACGAGCTCATGGTAAAACTCGATGAGGTAAGAAATTTTGATGAAGCAGTAACAAATCTTTTCAAGATCCAAAAAATTGTCAAACATGCAGAAATCCATGGTCGTGCCATTTTCTCTGATATTATAAACAAATTGAAAAATGATTGTACAACAGAACACCCTAATGCATTTTGGTTCAGGGAAAAGTATTTTGTTTCACTTCCATTCCAAAAGCAAGGCTTCATTAAAGCACAAAAGACATCAACAAATCGTATGAGCCCATCCGAACAAGAGCTTTGCAAAGCAAAAATTAACCGTTTGATAGAAAGAAAATTGATAGAACCGTGAAAGAGTTCTTGGGCATGTCCAACTTTTTATGTCAACAAGCACTCAAACAAAAACGTGGAAAAAAAGAGGCTAGTTATCAACTACAAATATCTAAATGAATCTCTTGTGCCCATTAAATATCCTCTGCCTAATAAAGAAATGTTGTTATCAAAGATCGCCAAAGCAAATGTGTTCAGTAAGTTTGATCTTAAAAGTGGGTTTAGGCAAATTGGCATAATCTTGAGGATAGATATAAAATAGCATTTGTGGTACCTGGAGGACAGTTTCAATGGACAGTTATGCCATATGGTTTGAAGAATGCTCCATCAGAATTCCAAAAGTGAATGGAAGATCTTTTCAAAGATTATTCTTTTATTATTGTCTACATAGATGATTTGTTAATTTTCAACAAAGATATTAGTGAAGAAACACTTAGAGAAATATTATCAGGTTGTTTTCATGCATGGTCTAGGTTTCCCTACCTCCCCAGATAAGTTCATCATTGCACAAACCTGGATTGGGTACTTGGGTTTAATCATATCCCAAGGGAAAATAGAATTACAACTACATGTATTGAATTCTTTATCAAAATTTCCAAACTATTCTCCAGATGTTAAGACTGTGCAAATATTTTTAGGATGTTTGAATGACATCAGGCAATTTTATCCAGAGCAGGCCGCAGATACAAAGCTTATGCAACAAATATTAAAAAAGGGCAGTAGTTGGAATGACTAGATGACCAAAGTAGTCAGAAACATAAAACACAAAATCAAATAGATACCACCATTGGCTCTTCCCCACAGTGACCTACCATTCATTCTTGAAACAAATGCCTTAGATTATTGTTGGGCAACAATCTTATTGCAAAAACATGGCAAAAAGGAAGAAGTATGTGCATATGCCTCTGGCACATTCTTAGAAGCTGAAAAAAATTATCATTCTTCCCAAGAAATTCTAGCAGTAAAGAAAGATATAAAAAAATTCAGGTTATTCCTTAAAAGTGTCCACTTCATTGTTAAGAGAAATCTCAGGTACATGAAAGGAATGCTGCAAAACAAAAGGTTGCTAGAACAAGTTAATTCCAGAGTTTTAAGATGGGCTTTATGGTTAGATGGATATGATTTTGATATCATATATAAAGTCGGTAAAGAGAATTATCTTGTAGATTTAATGACCAGAGAAGGAGAAATTATACAAACAGAATATGCAGTTAAAAAATTTGAATTTGGTGAATGTTCATCATCATCCCAGAACAATTCCCAAGTTACGTTATGCTCTTCCTGCCATTATTCTTTTTGTGTGGATTTTCTTTTAGAAAAAGTTCTGTCTTTATCGAAGATCATTCTTGAGAAATGGTTTTGGCTCTCAGATACAAGACACAACTATGAAATTCCATTAGCACCTATCAACAATAATCGTGCTTATTTTGGTGCAGTAAGATATCCATATCACAAACTTGTTTATATTTATGATCCTAATATGAGATGGATAGATTATTATGCCATTATTTAATATGCTAGTGCAGATGAAAGAGTTTCAATCATCATGTATTGTGAAAAAATTATGTCTCCATTTAGTCATTGGAGTAGTTGGATGAATCTCCTACTTGTTTCCTTTTTTCCCATAAAAGAAGATCAAGGTAGGCTCTGTCAGTAGTTTTCCCTTTCTATTTCGTATAATGACATGCAAGATGGAGTAGAAAGAGATGATATATTTGAATTCGATTTATTATATAAGGTCACCAACATGAATATCAACCAGGATAGTACTTATCCTACATGTTATAATTTTACTATTGAAATTGACTATTTTGGTGAAGTTGAAATTCCCCTAGATAAGATAGATCCATTCATGTGTTTCTCAGTTTTTTCAGCTAGCTTCAGAAGGGAACCATAATTGTTACAACAACTTCCTAGGTTAAGTCTTGACAGGTATGTTGAAGAATATGAGTCTGACTATGATCTTCACTATGACTTTGACCATAGCCCCAAAGGCTGGTGACCAAATCTTCAAGGAGATTTTATTTTAGGCTTTCGAGGGTTCTCCTTAAAAGAACCTCCTCTGTGCTGATAATCATTGCACCTAGTTTACTTTATTTTAGGCTTTTGAGGGTTCCCCTACAAGGAATCTCCTCTGTGTCAATAATCATTGTACTTAGTTTTGCTTTCATGGGTTTTAAGATATTGGAATATCCACTGTGTATCAACTTTTAGTACATATATGATTTCTTCCATGAAGAAACATCTACTGTATATAACCTTTTAGTACATGCATTATGGCTGTCGTGGATTCCCCCAGTCAGAATCTCCACTTTGTATCATATCATTAAGATTTTATGTGATACGAAAAATCTCTTGGGGGAGGGGAAAGATTCCAAAGCTGGAGCAACACCCTGAGGGTCCATCCTATACATCCTATATAAGGAAGCATAAGCCTCAACTCAAGACACTTGTAAATTTCTGAGTTTCTCTATAATATGAAAGAAGTTCTCTTTGAGTTTTAAGTTCAAAACATCTGGATTCTGTGTCTTGTGATATTTGAATTCTGTGTTATGTGATCTTTGTTTGCACGAGTACATATTGAGAGTGTCTACACATATAAATTGTGCGTGTGTGTGTGTGGGGTGTCTCTTTTCTAGCTCTATCATATTATATATATATATATAGAGCGAGAGAGGGAAAAGAGAAATATATATATATAATATATATATAATAATACATAAAACACATATAATTTATTTATTTATACGGTTGCGGCAACATCCTGTGTCTTTATCCTCTCTAGATCAACAAGCGAGATAGTCATGCCCTTGACATGAACACCCCATTGACAATTGCACTCCACAAACTCAATAATGTTCCTCCCACGAGGCAACACCAGATGAATATCCCCCACCACTCCGAGAGGAGGGAATCCAATCAAGAAGTAAATATCCTATAATTTGAGCTCAATATTGTGCCCCTACATGACAAAGACCTCATAGTCTAGATCCCAATAGCTTACAATTCTGGATAGCAAGGGCTCACCTGTCCTCATCAATTGGTTCTCTACAAACTTGAGAGCCCCATAATGAGCCAATCCCCCTCGAACCACCTGATCCCCCTGGATCGTGGATCAAAGAGTATCCAAGTCTCATTCATGCCAGTTGAGTTTTAGCTTTGCCATGCCTGCAATATACCACATGTCTTGTCAATTCAAAGAAGAAAATAATGGGCAACACTGATTGACCTAAAACCCCCACCAGTCTAGCAAAGCAACCCTCTCTCCGGCCCAAATCACAGTTTTCAGCCCAGAAAATGAGAGCTCATAGGTTTCCAGTTACTTCCTGCAAGCCAGATCACACTTAAGGGCCCATAAAATGTGATGTGACTGTGAGCATGAGCAAGGGTCTCTCAGGGAGCCGAAAGGTGCCAGAAATCAGGAAATAAACCACTAAAATTGAAGAGATGAGTAAGATGACCTACATGAACGTCACAAATCCCGATTCCAATGGTTAGTTTTTCTGCTACAATCTCCACAATGTTTAGGGCCTTTTCCTCCTCTAAAAATTCACCACAACTCACTTAGCAAATGAATCTAAATTGGAGCGAAAACACCCTTTTATAGGAAAACCCACAGTTTTTCTGTCACCCATTGCGACTAGACCGTAGCTCAGTTTGACGAACCGTCAACACCATTAGAAAGCTCTCACCGAGCTCTGTCATAGATCTTCCTTAGTTATTTATGATTTGACACTTCACCAGGAAGCCATTTTTCCAAGAAAGGTCACTTCGTTGTCTCTTAAAATTGAATTTCATCATAAAGCAACACTTGTAGTTTGAGGTCCACCTCCTCTTAAAAATTGTCATACCACATGTCAGTTTCTTCATGAGTAACCATCATTTACTCATGTTTTGATGGTCCCCACTGGGCCTAGTCTCTATGGCAGCGTCATCGAGTCGCCCTTATTCAGAGCTTCCGCAATGAGTTACCTTGCACTCTTGGAGTCTATTTCATGTCCCAGTATATCATGTCATAGTATTCCATCCATATTTTCATATCGTTCATCCTGTGTTGCCCATTTTGGCCTCTAGTCATACTATCCCCATCCCCTCTGGAGTTGACTCAATTACTGTTAGTTCAGCCATGCACTTTATGCTCTGACAAGGGTAGTCATCTATTTGTCCCTCAATCCTAATTTTACCCATTATCCTTGGTGTCAGTCCATCAGTGACCTTACTATTTTCCCTCATACTTTAGTTGAGGATCCTCACTACCTCATCTATCATGGGCCCTATTATGTCGACATCAACTCATTTATTCTAGAAGAATGGCCAAGAGGGCAGTGTATCTCGATTCCAACTTCCATTCTTGTTTGGCGCCTTAGATCGAGCAGAGGGTCTCATTATTGTCCTTTGACTTGGTCGTTTCATGTTCATAATCCATACATTTGATGGTCCAGTGATGCAGTAGATTGTACAAGTGATTCTTGGGTGTGTGTGAGATGTTTCAGACCTCATGAGGGGTTGACCCTTCAGGTAGCCCCCCCACATGACAAGATGCATACCTCCTATGCTACAGCCTCAGATGCAGTTACGTAGAGTTGATGGGTTCAGTTCCTACCAATCATAGTGTTCATAGAATGCATGTCTCCTCCAAATGTTCCATTAAGTTTTGCAGAGTCCTTCCTTGTTGAGCAGGGCTTCTCCAGTTGTTCTACCCTCCCTCCCACCCATTTTTTATAGGGAAGGGGATTTGTATCTCATGTACTCATATTATTGTATTCAGTCTTGGCTCATGTTTTTCCAAGTGCATTATATATATGGGACACATTTTATTATTTTATGGCTATGTTATGCCAACATGTCATGTATCATTCAGCATGTACTTCATTGCTCAGTTTTATATTTCTAGGTGAACCATTATTTTTGCACTAAGTTATCTCGGCGGGTATGGGTATGCCTCCCCCACCTGAGTGAGGTCTAGTACCACAACATAAAAGGAGACTTGCATTAGTCTCATCCCTTTGTCCCTATCCTCTCTCACATTCAACTTCATTGGTCTCTCTCTCTCTCTCTCTCTCTCTCTCTCTAACTCCCCTATGTTGCCTAGTGATTGTGTCTTTACAATGTACTTTAGTCATACATTTTGCTCCTAACACTGGTACATTGGGGGGCAATTTGTTATCACAAAAAACTGATCATCTAGCCTAATTTACTAGATGGATCGAAGTACACCATGTGAAACCAATTTTACCATAGTAAAATTTCTTTCACTATGAGAAATTACTTAATAAACAACATTTTTTAAGTAATTTATAGTTAAACCCGTGAAGAATAATTAAATAAATCACTATTTATTTGATTTTATTCTAGGAATAAATAATTAAACCATTGTGTTATTATTATTCATTGTCATATTTGACCCAATCATGAAAAATAAATAGAGAAATCACTATTTGTCTTATTTTCTCTGAGAATAAGTAACTAAACACTAATTAATTATTATTCTCTGTTAAATTTGACTAAATCCCTTAGGAATAATTAAATAAATCCTTATTTGTTTATTATTCCTTAACTAATTCCTTGAGATGATGAATAAATCATTTATTTATTTATTATTTCTAAATAAAAGTTCAAATACTTTTTCCCTCCTAAACAAATATAATAAAATATTCCAAGTGGTTATTCCAAGAATGGGATCAATAATATTTTATTATTTCCAATTATTCGAAACAACTCAATATTTTGTTAAAAATAGAACGGATTTCCATTCATTATTCACTTTTAATTATTTTCATTGTTGCACTCATTGTTGTAACTCTGATTATTTTCATTGTCACACACCATATTTTTCATTGGGTTTATGCATTATAGAGGAGAAAGACTCTACACAAGATGAAGACATATGAGGATAGCGAAGAACCCATCCCATAGAGGGGGACTGGTAACATTTATTTGTTCCCTTCATAGGTGTTATATTAAAACTATTCTTTACATATCTGGTTTCCATTGGATGATTGGAGTTATTACTCTTTCTTTTTGTTGTTTAACTATGATTGTGGCATAGATCTAGACTTTGGCAGGTTTTGTTTCTATCAGTTGCTACAGATCTACAATGTTTAGAGGCCATTTATATTGTTGAGTTTCTTAGTCATCCACAATATTAAGTGGGTTCTTTTCGTAGATCTTTGAGAAGAAAACACTACAACAGTTAGTGTCCTAAATAATCCAATCGTTCCATCTCGGTATCCATCTGTTCTACTATCGATTCATCCTGCTGAGCAAGTTCCCGTTCCTATGGCTTCTCACCGTGTTCATCATCTTCCGTTGGTGGATCTGAGTCTTCAACTTGTATAAACGCAGTTTTCACTATCTATGCGCCTTGCACTTCCTCCTATTCCTATTCCCGTTGCACTTCTTTCTCTCTTCTACATAACTCTTGTTCTTTTCTCAGCTTCTAGTCTACTTCCTGCAACTTCCTCTCCATCTCTTCTAGTGTTTTCTTATCTCTCCTTTTCGTTGCTCCTCTCTTGTCGCGTTGTCACCTCTTTTCTTCTATATCCAAAGCTACTCTTTCAATAAGTGGATCTTCCTTAAACTTGTAGCTTTGCTCCACCTCTGCGCTTTTAGAAATCTTCCTCTTGCCTTTTCTTGCATAGGTTTGTTGCCTGTTGCTTCTTTCATTGCTGATCCCTGTGGTGTTGTTGGCTTGAGTGCTACTAGCCATTATACTACCACACTGACCAGTTCATTGAGCCTAGAGGAGTTATAACAATATCTCCAAGGGCATTCCCCTAGATAATGACATGCCCCACGTATCCAAGGATAGTACACTCTCAGACAATGGTCCCTACATAATCCATGCAGATCATATGGATTGAAACTCTTGTTGTAGAACTTAAACTTCTTGAAGACCTCGACCTTGGAATTTGCTTCTTTCAAACTCTGGATCACGTACAACCCAATTCGCAAAGGAAGCATAGGCCATGGTTCCTTCCTCTTCCTGTGCAATCCAGCTAATAACCCTGTCGAGATGTGGTATGAAACCTCCTGCATGACCATCTTGTTTGTGGATAACTTTGGCAACAAATGTAAAGCCTTCTTTGTGTTGTACATCTTGATGAAGGTGTCATCAGGTGAAGCATACCAATCTGCAATGTAAAGCAATGCCTCCATTGCTACATGTAAGGTAGATCTTGTTCAAAGATCATCAGGTATAGAGGGGAAGCGAAGTAGTCAGATAGTCTATCCACAATTCCTCGGTAGTTACACTCTAAGAGTAACTTGCAATATACGTTCACAATATTCTCTGAAGGTGTCCATTCCCAACCCACGATAGGAAACTGATAATGGGCATAGATTCAATCGAGAAGGCATGTGAGCATGAAGAATCATTCTTGTTGATCCTTGGGCAGACTCCAGGAATTTGATACATGCACTTTTAGCTGGAGAGTCAACATGTCAGACCAATTGAAAGGTTTTCCTTCACTTTCCAACTGATCTAATAGAACCACCCAACTCTACGACAAGGTCTCTGTACTCTCTTAGCCATACAAGCAACCTAAAAAGATGACCAAGAGTTCGTGGGCCTTTCTGAGTGTCTTTATCTTATAGATATGGTTGAGTGTCATCCTAAGCTTTGATGGCTCCCTTACCCAACACTTCAATATGTCTCTTGTGTTCGCACTATTGTTGGTAGTGTAGAACAATGCATCCATCCTATTCATTGACTACAACAAATGATAAATATGTTGATAATCTTATGTCCTGAAGGTAGAAATCTCTACTCCAGTGACACTACTCAATATCATCATCTTAGGATCAGTGTGTGAGACAATTTAGTGGATCATGTCTACGCATGGGAATACGAGATACCTACATGCAACCTTGTAGAAACCTTACTTATGAATGTTGAAATAAACCTGTTGGTCCTCTAGATTATCCTCAAAGCTACCTGCAAATATGTTATTGATGTCTTGCCATGCGATCTTGATGTCTTTCTCAATGAACATATGTTTGTTTGCATAGATGGGCAAGCTCATAGACAACTGTTCAACCACATCTCCAGTACTGCTTTCAACTATGTCCTTTGATCCAACTCTCTTCGAGGCCATGTTACATGTACTACTGAGAAGATACTTAATACTTATTGTACCTGGAGGTCAAGAAGACACCCATGACAAGCCAATATCAGCTAAAAAATAGAAATCAACTTGGGAATCAATCATGCAGTAAACTCGGTGACTGCAGGGCAAGATTGTGCAATATTGACTCTAAGAGGTTGGAATAATGTCAACTAGAACTATGCATTACACAGTATTAGGTGCCAATGAGGCATGATGTTGGCTGGAGCTGCGCAAAGTGTGGTCTAGAGAGGTTGACTGTGGAATGGAATTGCATAATGCATAGTCTAATCAAATGGGTTGCTCGCTGGAACTGCACATCCCACAATTCCATTGAGTGGGACTGGGACACTACCTCCCAGGATTGCAAAGAACATAGCTGGGAGCCAGTGTGAGCAATCTTTGTGCAATTACTGGAGGCAAGGCAAAGACTTGACTTCCAAGAATGTGCATTACATGCTAGGAGAAGCAAGATCTGGGCCAAGGAAGCCCAGATCTGCCCAAGGGAAACTTGAAAATGAGAAAGACTGAATGAATGTGCAAAGATGGTACAAATCCGAGTGAATTGACATGCTGAAATCCAATCAAGTGCATAAATCAGTCAAACGAGAAAACAACAAATCTCATGAAAGGAGTTGCCGCAATGACGACTGTTAGTGCCGAAACATGGTTATCCATGCGACACTTAGAAAATGCAATGAAAAACTTGAAACAACACTTCTATAACTTAAAACACATTGAAATGAAAGAGGCCATTCAATAAAACATCGAAAGCATCAGTCACACAAGCCAAGAAATCAAAAGTGGTAAAAGACACGAAAAGCAAAACTTACCCAGAAAAGTTGCACCAATTGTGCCGAAGGTTCCTAGATGCCTCAAGAATGCCAGATCTTCAAGATCGAATGTGAAGAATGATCTTTGGGGCATCCATTAAATAGATTTGTTAGATTTAGGGTTTATGAATCGCATACCACAAATCTAGGAAAAAGTGACACTTGGCGGGAAGTTTCTAAAATCGACTACCTTTTTTTTTTTTTTTTAGAAAAATCTGCCATGCATGCAAGGAAGAATTGTGTTGTTCTAGAGCAAACCGGGCAACCTATTGGCACATGCAATAGGTAGCTACTAAGGGGAAGCTTCTGCGTTGTTTCTGGGTTGAATGGCCCCGACTATCTCACCAATTTTGCACAATTTTCTAGAGAAAGGTTGTTGGCCTGCTTTGCATATTTCTAGAGAGCAATGTTGACATACTACTCTGTGCAATTTTATAGAGAAAGGTTGGTTGGTCTGCTCTGCGCAATTTTATGGAACAAGGATGGTTGGGATTCTCTGCACAATTTATGAGTGCAGCGTAGCTACTGGGCTACTCTGTGCAATTCCTAAGTGCAAGGTAGCTGACCTTTAGGATGGCGCAGTTTCCTAGACAACACAAGATCGATTGTGAACCAAGTGTCAGGTCAGCTTGTCATTAGTTGATAGAATGAGTAAGTGAACACAAGATATTAAGCAAAAGATAAAGTCAAAAGAAGAACAAATACCTAAGCAGTGCAAGATGGCTACGAAGATTTCAAGGATGGAAGCTCCAAAATGTAGCGAAGGGAAAATTTTAGAGGGTGGTTGTAGCCCCTACAACAGAATGGTTGACTTCAATCAATATGTTTAATCATATGATTGTTGGAATGTATATATATGGATATTCTACTAAAGACCCTTGAGCACCTAATGATGTAAGGCCTCATTTCCAATACAATGTAAAATTGGTGCAATCAATCATATGTGAAACTTTAGGAGTTAAATCCCACTTTCTTATGGTTATCTCAAAAAGGTACCATGTTAATTTATTGGAATGAATGCTAAATACTCAGGGTGGTATTTATAGGCTTGCATGTAGTTATTATAGTGAATATGAATTAGAGATGGCTATGCAATCCTTCTTCACGTGATAGTATGTTGAGAGTACACACACACACAGACATATATGAGTGCCTACAAGATTTAATAAGTAGTTTGAACCCTGTAAACATAAATTTGATTATATTCCATGTTGGAGTATCACATAAGAAGATTAATTCAATGCAGTCATGATTTCATTGCACAAACAATTTTGTCAGAATTTCTCTGCACTCTAACATAACATTTCACCTGCAAGGCAATTAGATGCATGCAACAAAATGGGTAGGAAAATAATACATTCAAATGAATGTTGTGTTTGTTGAAAACTATTAAATTTGAACTTTATGAGACATGATATTAAATTCATGCAAAACATCCCCAAGAAAATAGCCAAAAGGATGGTTTAGAGAGAATTCTCACTGGTTAGTCACAATCTAGTTGCACAAAAACATGCTTCTCAAGTCATAGAAACAAGATAACTCTAAAACTTGAAAGACAATTTCAAATTCTTCTTTTATCTATTTGGGTGATTTCCTCTTTGTTATATCTCTTTCCTATTTCTCATATGTTTAGGTGATGCAATCACTACATAGAATTCAACGCACAACTTTGAAACTATGCTTCCACATCCACATATCACATCACTCTACTCAATTATGGTGTTGTTCCCTTTCCTGGATCATTACCTCTGCTAGCTAAAAAAGGTGGAGCTAGGACCCCTAGAATCCTTGTTTTGGCAAGAATATCTGGGTTTGTCCCATGAGAAACCTCCTCAAGCCTTGGAATCTAGCTAGGGGGTGATAGTTGTAAGAGATACCTACATACATTTCGTCGATGGTTGGGTGAAAAGTTAGAGTCTCCATCTCATTTTCCAGATCCCTCATTAGAGATAAGTATTTCCTCATACCTTTGTGTCATTAAACATCGTTCATTGAACTTCATAGCTTGGTTTCAACATCTGGATAATTTTTAGGTTTTAGTTGTGAGTGTAAATAACTTTATGTTGAGCTACAAGGGTATTAACATGTCCTGAAGCTATAGGGAATAGAATCTTGCATGGTTGATAGAACATGGCTGACATTTGCACTAAAATTCAAGGTTGCATTGTTGAATAAAGTTAATTGAATAGGAAAACATTGTTTCAGGAATAATAGGGTATTGATACTCTCACTGCTTACAACTAAAGGAGTTTCTAATGTGTCCTTCGATGTTGTGATGTTAGTTGTCATTTAAGTGCATAACATAGTGATGATATAGGCTCTCACTTGGTGCTATGAATGAGAGGCACACTCCTACCTGTTGATATAATAGTACCTTTGTAACCCTTTGCACCATGTACCAGTAAAGTTGATACATGCTTTACCAATCACAAGGATTGTATTTTAT
>APFE030832471.1:0-15202 GCA_000404065.3 Pinus taeda
AAAATAAATAAATAAATAAATAAATTGGACCCTATATTAGGTTGGGCGAACCTACCTATGGTTTTCGGTCCATGTTTTTTGGACGCGATGGTTTTCGGTCCATGGTATTGCATGCTTCGGCATGTATAAATATGTATTGTAACATTGAAAGAAACATAATGAAAAATCAAGCTGGTAGTCTCGGTTTTGAAATCCAGTGGGAAATCTCTGTGTATATGTGTTTTATGTGTTATGCTCTCGCATTTTTTATTTTTCCTGTGATTTAGAATTCGTATGCAGGTAATTTCTGTACGGGGTTAAAACCTACACAGAGGAACGAGGACCCTCGGTCAAGCGCGTAGACCGTTGGCCCATGGTAACGCACGTTGCCACGAAACAGCGAAACGGGAGGTCTTTTGGAGAAACAGGGGAGGTATCGCCAGGCAAACCCTTCAGAGAAGGAAAAGCCCCAAGCGACTGGAACCGAAAAGTCAAAAACCGTACGAAATTCGTCGATTCCGTCAAAGGCGAGTCCCGCCCGATGCCACACACTAGGTGCCATGCATCCGGCGGAAGAGAGAGAAAACCGCTCACATCAAACAGGTAAACGTCATGCAACTTACCCACCTGATATGGATAGAGACCGTAGGATCTGGGGGCTCCAGATCGACGGCGGACATGCAATCCGACGAATGACCGGATTCTACAGATTAAACAGGTCGAGTTATATAGATTTTGAAGTCCGGCATGAACAATGAGTTAGCAAGGGAATCATGTTCACAGGCAATCTGGGAGTTAAAAGGAAATAACGGTTGTTCAAACATTTCCAAGGGAACTGACACTCAGTTTGTTATGAAACAGGTGGCCACCTCCCTGTGAAGCGTTACATAGTGATGATGACGCAGAACAGGGGACTTCAAACGGACAGAGACAAAAAAACCAAAACGCTAAGAAGCAGAAACGAACAATCAGAAAGCAGATTGGCTTTAAAGCCACAAACTGACATAGACAAAGCAAGCAGCTAGAACGCAGTGAGAAAAGCGAGTAAGAAAGCTAAGAGCAGAGAACAGAGAAAATAAGTCGTGCTGACCTGCAAAGCAAAGGCAGCATCCAGACAGAGTCAGAGAGTCTGTGTACTCCAAAAAAGACTTAAGAGGTTCAAGCGAACTGCTCTGTATATGCTTGTCATGTATGAGTCTCAGATTAGGCTCATACTACTGTGACCAGTGGAGGTCAAGTTTCAGTAAAGACAGTCTATGTACTCCAGTGCTTCTGATTCATATCTAATGAGTGAGACTCAAATTAAGTTCATTGTTGTAAAAACTCTGCTTTGAAAACATAATAAAGAGGCCACCACTGAACGTTGGACCAGGAAACGTAGCTCAAGAGCATTGGGTGAACTCCTTATTAATCTTGTTGTAGTTACATGTTTTCCTATTGTGTTTTCTCTAACTGCTTAAATGTCTATGTATTTCGCAATCTTATCGATCCATTGCATGCATAAAGTAACATAGGCACATCCATGCACATGAGTCTGTGATACATTTAAATCTTTGTCTTGGATAAATTCCAGATGAGATGACTGGCCGAAGAGAACATTTTTGCAAGTGATTGCTTGAATGTTGAGGTATGGATACATGTTTTGGGCATAACACTTGCAGAGTAGGTACAATACTCCGTCATGATGAAAAAGTATCATTTCAACTTTATGGAAGCATCAAAGTTACACACTGAAATTCAGAGGGAGTTGATTGGTGAAAAAAGAAATCCTTCAAAAAAAAGTATAACATCTGAGGTTAATAGGAAATACTTTCACCCAGCAATGATCCCTTGATGATGCTATATGGATGTATGAATGGTTTAGCCCATTGATGATGCTTTATGAATATATGAATGGTTTAGTTTTGAGGTGTTCGCTTGACCTTGGTTGCAGTTCTAGCCATAGTTTTAAAAACCGTTTTTAAAAACCGGTTACTAGTCTACCCGGCCGGTCAGCAAGCCCACCGCTCTAAACCGGCCAAAAAACTCGGTTTGAATGCCCATTTCTCCATTTTTTTGCCCTAACTGGTCAAAACCAACCAGTTTAGGACGAAACCGGCCAGTTCCATCCTAAACCGGCTGGTTTTAAGCACACCCACCATAAAGTTAAAAAAAAAAAAACATATTTTTCACTGTCTTTCAAGGGTTTTGGGGGGAAACTAAGGGTGTTTCAACCCTAACAATGTTGGCAATTAATGGTAATGTTAAATTCTTTAAGTAAAAGTGACATTTCATTTAATTTTCATTTTCATCGTTTTACTTAAATTTTTAACATTACCATGAAATGACTCAGGATGTTTGAGAGTGGTTTCGACCTCATTGGATTTCATATGGAGAAGCTTTAATTTTAGATTTCACTCAAAATTCAGCAGACTTAATGGTTTTCAGGATTTCATGGTTTCGGGGTAAACAATAAATGCAATCGAAGCTCCAAATGATGAGCAAAACTCCTGATCTAAATCTCATTGTGTTGGACGATATTGATCCAACATCAGAATGGGTGGAGGAGACTGAAGAACCTGTGTTTGAAGCTGATTTTGATATCGACATGGCTTTCGCAGGGGATGACGCAAGATTATGTGGTGGCATCAAAACTAGGATCAGTAGTGGCATCTAGGAAAGGCAAAGAACCAATGGAAGGCACTAGTCATGCAGGTCAACAAACTCGTGCTTCCATTAGGTCCACTTCTATTGTCATTGGTGGCATTGACATTGAGGTTGTAGATCAGGCTGAGTCATCTTCAGACTCTGAACTAAATGATGTCTATGTAGCTCCTGATGATGATCTTGTGTCTAGTAGTGGTGATGAACTTGATGATTGATCATGTGTACACTATACACTTGTAGTAGGTCAATGGCCTCATAGCTTGCAACATTGTTTTTTGACTTTATAGGCCATTTAGAGCCTCATTTCTTATGTATTTTGCTATTTTGTCGATGATATATATTGCACTCTATGCCATTTTGATATATTCAACTTTACATGGTATATAAATTATTGGCTTGGAATCATGGTTTTACATCTTAAAAATAGTTTTGTTTCATTAAAAATTAATTATTTAATATATTTTTTTAAAACCGGTTCATTTAGACCAAACCAGTCCTGGTTAGACCGGTTTCGGTCGGTAAACCGGTTCATTAGGTGGACCGGTCCGGTCACAAGTTCCGGTTTTAAAAACATTGGTACTAGCATAGCGCCATTACCTTGAAGTTTGTTCACTCAATTGGCATGATGACTAACCCATTGGGTGGACACAATGACAGAGTCGCTCAATTAGAAAGTACCTACTTAGGAGTGTTAAGCACTTGGAAGGGAGCACTTACCCTTAGAAGCTCGAACCCTGTGAGACAGACCTTTACGGTTATATACTATACTAGGATTTTCTGAAAGTTATAGCAAAGAATAATCTAGAAATTTTATTATTGACATATCCTACCTGCCTGCATTGGTCATCTTATTCCATGGCAGCTTTCTTTGTACTTCATTGATGTTCAGCCTCACTGCCACTCTTTTTAATTGAAATTTACCTGTTTCTGTTAAAAAAATAAAGTAAACATTTAAAAACAAATTATTTTTACACAAACTAAAGATACATATAAAATTGAAATTTAAAACTTCTTTCATCCTGGCCGGTCACCACTTGTTTTCTAAAGTTTATTATCTGTTCTCCAACTAATAGCATTTAAAGATTTTCTCCTTCAAACATCGAAAAGATCTATAACGTTACACATGCTTTTGATAGATATCGCCTCCAGTGCCTCCGAGTAGTCCATCACGTTGAATTCGACCCAAGCTACACTATTTTAGTAGTTAAAAATGTTCTCTCGGCCAATAGATAACTGCATAGAATTAAACATGTAGAAGGCTGAATTATAAATTCACTCACAACAAATATAGGATGCAATAACTCTTCATCAGGAATAAATGGAGTTAATTTAGCAACAAATCCTATTGTTGTCACATTCATGAGATTTTCTCCGAATTTAATTAACAGAAAATCTCAACAGCTTCGACCCCTTAAAAAGAAATGTTAAGCTCAGACCAGAAATTCTTTCGTGAATCGTATGCTTCTCTCATTTGAAAGATAAGACCTCTTAACAAATTTCAATGCATTTATTTTCCAATTATTTAATAAATTAAATTTAAATCTCTTTTTTACTTTATATTTACATCGACAAATCAACCTTGCAATATAGCTTTTATAATCATCATTACTATTCCCACGTGACAAACAAGATCACATTAGCATCTACAGTGTCAGGACTGCCTGCACGGAAACTCATCAATACCTTAATCAATCTCAATAAAACTAATGTATTCCAAGAATATAATTTTAAACAAAAAAAAATTGCTGTTAAACACCTGCAACTATCAATATCTTCGTCATAGTCAAAACTAAAATATGCCCAAGATCAAAAAAAATGCTGTTAAACACATGCAACTACAGATATCGAAGACTGTTGAATTGCAGTTAATAGACTTTGATCTCGCAATATAGCAAAAAAATACTCGGAAGTATAAAAAATTCTGGAAAGTGGCACTTACAGTGAAGATGGGAAGAGCCTCGCATTCTACTTTATAAGAGTACAACACTCCCAAATGCAACATTATACAATAGACTACCAGCATCAATTTTATATACTACAAAGGACGGAGGTTCTTCACATAACTGAATGAATCATTCCCAAAAAATATCTTGGTTCTAAGACGTGAAGTGAATATACAATAGGGCTACATTAAAATAGAAACTAGATAAAGAATTAAACCCCAGAGGTAGATGGAAGAGACTTTCTAGAGAACGAATCAGGGGACAATTGCTACAAAGATTAAACTTGAAAGCAAAGGGAAAGAATGCCTTTAAGGCTGAAAATTCATGCTGAACCACCCGAACAGCCTGCCATAAGAAGGCGTGCAATTCTTAGGGTCATGATTCATTCTAAATTCCAATTTTGAAGTTAAGGCCTTCATAATCAGCCTGCTTAGTTTCTAACTATAGGCAGGCAGACAATTTACAGAGACTCATGGATCTCAATGCCACGCTGATCTTTGATTACATCATGTATTCCCTTGGTGTTCCGACTTATGTGCACGAGCAAAATTCCGTCCCCTGCTAAGTCCTTAATGAGCTTCACTAACTGAACCAACTTTACTTGAACTGCCCTCACCAAGAGAAACGGAAGCTAAAGATTTTGAGGCCCATGCTTTTGCATTCATAGCTCCTTCTTGGAAGTTTCTTCTTTTACAAAATTTCAGACTACTCTTAATTCTATTAACATTGAAAATGTTTAAAACCTGCTCTATGAATGTCGGATGATTCTCTCTCAAGGCTGCCCCATTTTCAGGCCAAACGTGTCTCTTCCAAACCCTCTTCACCCATATTAATAGCTTTGGGGATAGAAACTGAAGCATTCTCAAAACCAGGAACAGGATTGCTAGTATCAAATATGTATCCTGCTGCAGCAGTTTTTCAGGAGATTTTGCCCACGAATATGGACATTGTACTGCACTTTCCACATCCTTCACCATATCAAGGCCTCTCAAGCTGCTGCTACTTGCTTGTGGAGTAAAGTCTGGAGAAATAGATTTAATACCTGCATGGAAATGAGAAGGCATTGGTTAATGGAACTCCGTGAACCATAATAAAAACATAAATTCAGAAGATTTTAACAGCACAAGGAATTTTTAGATACCTGTAATATTTTCATAGAAGTGAAGGATAGAATCCAGCTTTCTTGATCCATGATAACGCACCCTTGATGTCTGGTTTTGTAGAAAAAGTGCTGGGAAACTGTGAACTCCATATCTTGAAAGCACACTGTAAATATCAGATGATATCCAGATTACAACTATTATCTCAAATGAATATACTACACACAAGGCAAATGGCCACAAAGCTGAATTTCTGGGCCTAGTGAGTCAAACAATAGAATTAGGAAAGAACTGCGTAACACAACTCCTACCTGGGCTTACTAGCAGACTCTTCCACTGCAACATGGTGAATTGTTGGAAACATAGATGACAAAACATTGAAAACGGGTCTACACTGCTTTGAAAATGGACACCAAGATGCATAAAATAGGACTGCAATATAGGTACTAGAACTTTTCTGCAGAATATCCAATGCTGCCTCCAATGAAACCGCATCCAACTTCATACGAACAAATATGACTGTTAGTTCTCAGACGTATTTTCTTATTGGCAACACCATATAAATGGAAACGCCCATATATATATATATATATATATATGTCCGTACATTTTTGCAAGACATTCAATTCCAATTTACAACAGCAAAAGTTCCATTTGGAACAAATGGCAGAATCATTTCATATTAAATGGTGGAATTCATTTCATACTAATTGAAGATAAAATAGATGTACAGTTTGCCTCTAATAGACAATTGCCCAAACCAAGACAAACGCCAGATGCCAAGAGAATACAAAGGTAAAAACGGAATTTGCAAAAAAGGAGCACACAAACGTATATCCTGTAATATATAATCCCTTCTTATTATGATCATGGAAAACAATGGTGGATAATTGCCAAAAAAACAATTTTCCCTGCGTACGTATTAAATAGATTTTCATTCTAGTACAAAGCAATGACATTTAGCTACCAAGATTAGCATTTCATTAATATTACTTAAAACGCATGGCCTACTCAGATGCCACACACGTCCATCATCCACAGTTGTCCATCTTGCAGTCTCACCTTGTGAATGCTTAGGGTAAGGACTTCATAACCGGACGTGACCTTTTGTGTTCCAAATTGGATGTGATGGGTTTAAGGTGAAGACAGCCCTAAATGCATGTGATCTTACAACAAATATTTTACTTCCAACCAAGAGAAAGGGAGAAGGATATTAGCCAATAGCAAACCTCAACGCTTAAAGACTTGTAAAAATTCTATCATCAAATGTTGACCCGGGATCTAGGCTAATCTAAATGATCCTTTGTATCAATAACCAGAGAAGAATAAATTAAGTACTGCGCATTTAGGCCTCAAACCATCCATCCCCAGGATAGCTTATGGTTGTGGCCAATCCCCTAGAAAAATTCCCTGTTCGGTTAACTGATGATCTCATTGATTGCCCATGCCTTTTTTGTGGAGATTTAACATAATTTATAATGCCAAAAAGGAAATTTTGTTAAGGGCGAAATTTGGCCAATTGGCTACTTCTAGGCCATTTTCTGAAAAACATATTTAACCATTCAGTTAAAAATTCGTCTATTTATTACATAGATATGATTAAATTGATAATATTAGCCAAAATTTTACCACTTTTAAAAATACATTACATGTTTTTTATTGAATATTTGCCTACATTTTATCTGTATGACTTTCCAAACCAGAATAGTCACATAGAATACTTTACATAGGTATAATATTTGAATCCTTGATGCTGAAGATAAATACGGAGGTTGGTACCAACCAGAGAGGGTAGCCTATTTCAAGTTAAAACTTCACACATGCCTTTTTTGAATTAAATCATAATAGAAGCAGAGAAAGCACTAGGAGGTTCACCTACACTAACTTCAAAAGACAAACATGAGAAGGTATTGAAAGAATAGTATTTACATCCTTAGGAGACCCTGTAGGACCTATGCAATGGAGTAAAGGTGCACAATAAAATTTGCACGAATCTTAACTGCAGCTTAGCTGCCATTTACCATGAGGCCACATCTTATTGTTATCCATACTCAGTGTAAAGGTGATGGCATTGTGTTGGCATTGATGTCAACAGTGGTGAGGTTTTGTAATGTCAAGACTCAACAGTGGCATGGTTTTGGATGGAACCTGATCTGCTATTCTGGTCCAGTGTGTATCTGACAATTTTGTTTCTAACAACATCTACGCTGCTGCTTGTGGTGTCAATCCAGCGTAAATTACGCAGCCTGCCCAGCGTTAGTCTGGAAAATAATTTTCTGTCCAGCGCTCCATAAACCATGGTTTTCTCCGCTTGTATTTCATGACGGTTTCTTGGTCTTGTGTCGCCTCTCTTTACCATCAAATTCCCATGGTAAAGGCCCAAGGTATCTTGAGAGTCGGCTTGATTTGGTCAAATCACAAAGCCTATAAATAATATATCAGAATCACAGTTGGATTATTGCTCAAGGATGCAGCTCTTAATCAAAAGACTGAGGTGTGAGGTGTGGTTCAAACGGTTACTTTCCTCTGTTCTGGTACAAGTATTGGTGCAAGAATGTGTGATCTGGTGAGGCGTGGTTCAAATGGTTACTTTCCTCTGTTCTGGTACAAGTATTGCTGCAAGAATGTTATCTGGTGAGGTGTGGTTCAAATGGTTACCTTCCTCTGTTCTAGTACAAGTATTGTTGCAAAAATGTGTGATCTGGTGAGCAGTAGTATATGGTAGTGTGATGGTGATCCGATCTGATGCAAATAACATGAGCAATGAGGGTATATCAGCATTGATGTCTCTGACTTGATGCGTGATTGCAACTCTGACCTGAGGAATGTCAGCGACTGGATGTTGGTGCTGAATTGCTTGAGTCATCGGTTCAGTTGTCTGGTGCACATGGAGAGAATCAAATTAGTAGGGGTCAATCTGGCAAAGATCGATCAAGGAATATAATTGTAAAAATTCATGGTTTGATCAAAGGCCATGATCTGTGAAAAGGTGAGTGATTGGGTAATTGAGCTCATGTTCTGATTAACCTCATGGTCTGAGTTGATTAAGCTCATGTTGTTGTGTGTTTGAGCTCGCGTTTTTGTCTGGTGCGATGAAGGTGTACGTCTAATTGTCAATGGAGTAAATAAATGAAAAATGGAATGGTATCACCACATATGATATCTCATTCACCACGATGATATGTATGGAGCTCATCTTGTTTTGTCAATTTGCTCATATAAGACATGTTGCTCTATTCTGGCATGATGAGAAAGCTTGGTTACATTGGCTATCTGTGCAACCAAGTACATGAGAAGAATATGTAAGTCTGAAGTTATTCTCAATCAATCTTTTTTGTTCTGGTCTGGTTTGATGATATCTAACAGAACGAGTCCGAGTTGGTTTTGTTTGTAGAAAACCTTAATGTCCCACTCAGAAAGATCTCTTCAGAGTGCTAGTAACGACTGTAGTCAGAAGAATTATGGCAAAAAACATTATGATCGGAGGCCAAATAATCCAGACTCGTGCTTGAGGACCGATTGTAATGATCAGTGCATATATGGTACAAGACCAAGTCTGATTAACTGGCAGCCTGTAGATGATTGTGTTCTTGAGCAATTTCTGATTAAGAGTCTTAGGCTATGACTCACTGCGATCTGGTACGACTGTGATTCGTTCCGATGGATGTTGGCATCTCTGTTCCACTGTGATTTCTTTTGTGTGTGGGCATGGTCAGAACCCCATGATCACAATTTATAGTGTTGAGCAAACATTAGTGTTGTGTAATCGATTCGCTTGGACAAAACTTAAGTCTGTTGCAGGGGTCTGTGATCGCCACTCAAGGCAGCATGTTGTCTCCTTGAATTGCATTTAGATCTGGTACATATATGCTAATCTTCTGATATTTTGAAGACCAAGGATCCCCTTCGTAAAGTTTGTGCACTATATACCTCACTGAGAATACCCGAGATTGTTAAAGCAGAATACTCGTGTCTAGGGTAAGGTGACCAATGTATTGATTGCAGGACTGAGGACTGATTCTTAATTTGGGCAAAGCCTATTCAATTGCAGAATTTGTTGTAAGGTCTGGATGAGGTAATCAGATCATGCTAAGTTATCAGGTGTGCTGTTTGTGAAAATCCATGCCTTTTCATTGATGAAACAAAATTAAACCCTCATCGGTATTGACCATAGTATTGGAAACCTGATTCCTTTTGTTGCTGTCTAATTGGCTAATTCTTTCACAGTAAAATCAGTGCCCTTGGTAAGAGTTGATGACAGTAATTGTGAATTTATATGTTGCTTGAAGTTGTTGATATCAGGGTTTGTCATTGCTACATCATTTTGATGATATTGCAGCTGTGTAAGTTGGATAATGCAGAATTCTTCCGATGACAGAATAAGCGAATGTATTTGCCAAGTATGTTGAGCTGCCTGGCTGTGTGACAAAGCAGTCCACAGGTGTGTTAAGGTATCACTGATTTTGCTGCATAAAGGATATTTCATATTCATGTTAATAATTGTTGCAGTCTGGTGCTGAGCTAGTGTGTTGCTGATGGCAAAACGTATTGCTAATGATCAGAGCTGCAAGAATTGAACACAGAAAAAGAGGCAGTGTATTTTCCAAGGATTTGTCTTACTGTGCTTGTCCTCTCTGCTGCTAAGAACTAGTAGTGTATATTGTTGTTGCAAGCGAATTACTGAAGATGTGTTGCTAATGTAAGAAGAAAAATTGCAGAGACAAATTTGGATATTTGGCTTAAGGTCTAATATTTGACAGGGCTGCTGCAGTAAGTTCTTTGCATCTGCTGAAGTTGATCAGAAGTCAGAGTTTAGGTTTATGTTGCTCAGCTTGATGTATTGATACTTAGTATGAAGAGTCAGAGATGAAATCTATCAAATCTGCTTATTAGGGTTTTTGTTATTTGTTGAAGACTAGATTTGCTGTTGAGCTCCTAATTGTCCAGGTGTTGCCAGTACAAAGTGTATGATTACTGATAACAAAGTCAGCGAGGTGCTAATGAAGTTATGATGACAGAAGAAGTGATATGGCTGAGTGATTTGATGAACTGACTGTTATGTTACTAATGATATTGCTGCTGATAGATGTTGCAGGGCTTCGCTGATGACAGGGGTATGAAATTGCTGAGATGACAGGGCTACATGAGAATGTGGTAATGACAGAGTAAGTGTTTTGTTGATCAAAGAATAAATCTGACAACAGGTTGTATTGATTTGAAATTGTGCTAAAGGACTCCAGTTCCAGTCTGAAAATGGATGAAAGGGAGGTCCACTTGATTTGGGGGTCGGTGCCAGCAAACTGATCTGAGAGGGAAGGTACTTCCCACTGGTGGGTGCCAGCAAAACAGCGAAGAGAGTGGGTGCTTCCTACTGTTGGGTGCCAGTGAACAGTAAAGGGAGTGGGTGTTTCCTACTGGTGGGTGCCAATGAACATATGTAAAGAAAAAATTAAGCAGAGAAGAAGAAAAATGGTGGTTTTCTCCCATTATGGATTTCCGCCTTAAAAATTTTCAGTGTCTTATATCCTGCTCATGTGATTTGTCTCATGGTTCTTGATCTATTGATTTTATGCATGGTATTGTTGATGATGCTTTATGATCACTAAACAACTGAAAAACTAAATTTATAATAATTCTTAAAACACTGATTCACCCCCACCCCAATGTTTCCAACAAAAGGGACTGCCATCTTTTCTATCTCAGGAAATAACTCACAGACAGATTCCTTCCCAAAGGCATTTTGTCTTCCTTGGATGTTACATGAGTTGCAACAAAGTGTTCCCAAGGATAGTACTGCTGAGTGCCTTCATCACTAGCCATTTCCCAGAAGACATTATCAGGCTCAACTTTGGCATAACTTATAAGTGATGGATGATGATGATGACTCTTTGAATTCTCTCTTTTCACCTCTTGCAAAGGTACCCCTGTTCTCATTATGAGAGATGGACGGACCACTGAAGCACTGTAACTACTGCCTCTTGAGTTTACCCCAGAAGTTAATTTCTAGGTTATAATTTTCAAATTTAACATAGCAGAAATTTTGAAGGTCAAACACGCTAAAAGAAAACCAAGGTCCTACGTCAACTATGGGTTTGGTATTGTTGACCACTCTGCATCAACTACCCTAATAGCAATACATTTTTTTCGCAAAGGGATTCCATCATGTTCAAGCATTCATATCATCTTGGATTCGTCATCATCGGTCATCAGTCTATCAGAATTGTAAACCCATTCTGCAAATGTTAATATAAGAGATGCTAATAAGGCCATGTATGTATGTAACAATCTAGGTAAGTCTATTATCTTGGCGACGAATTTCATCCTAGGAGGTTTTTTGTCTCACTGATTCAACTGTGTTTCTAAACACGAATGATTGGCAAAATTTTTCCCTCCAGCCTCACCCCAAAGCTAGGGTGGAATTTATCGTCAAAGTCTTAGGTGAGTCATAGTGTTTTAGTCGAATCTTATGTAAAAGTGACTTGGGAATAATTTAAGCTTAATTGGCTAAATTATTTTGTTACAAATCACTTGGTCTACTACATCATATTGAGTCGCAGAATTGGGTAATAAATTGAGGGTCTATAATGAACGGTGTTCCCTCTTCGAGGGTTGAGATGTAATTATCTTATGTAAAAAATATTTTAGTGAATGGTCTCCCATACTTAGACACCGTGGCTAAAATATTAGAGGGTGGAAAAATTTATTAATCCCCTCGTCTGTCAATGAATCAAATTTTCTGACAAAAATAAATTAAAGTCCTAACCCAGAAATTTAATTAATTAGAGTCAAAATTAAAGACCTAGAGAAATTAAATTCTCCAAGTGCAAAAATTCGTGGGTATCAAAGAAATTAATTTAATTTTTAGAAGTTCCCCACCAAGAAAATATTGGAAATTTCAAAAAAAAATTGGATCCTTGGACCTTGGTGGTTAAGTAAAAGTCAATTTTTTTAGGAAATTAGCTCAACATAATTAATTTTGAGCTAATAAAAAATGGATTAAATGAGAAAAAATTCCTCAAAAATAAAGATTTTCGACGGTAAAGATTAAAAGTTGATCAAATATTCATCAACGATCAACACTATTTTAACGAGGATCAAGCCAACTAGACGTTATTTCTACTTTGAAGATTTATCTATAAATTAGAAGTAATTTGCCTCTCAAGAGAACAGAACATTTTTTAGAAAGTTCTGAGTCAAGCTCTACTACTATAATACTTTTCTGGAATTAATAAAGAAGACTTTGGGGTTTATTCATGGTGGTGTTCCTCTTTTGTCTACTGGTAATATTTTCAGAATCATGTGCCTAAATTGCTCTATTGAATTAAATTTTACAAGTTTTTCGTTTCATTAGCCAGGAGTTGGATTATCTATTTGCACACGTATCTTGCATTACGTATTGGGTTTTAGAAAAGCATTCTAACTTGATTGATCTAGCAGGTATCTCTACATCAAGCCTAGAGTAGCCCTTAAACCTAGCCGTTCCCCTTTACCTCTTCCTCGGCCCCTTTCCTTCCCTCTTTCCTTGGTCATAAAGCATTCCTGCCTGCTGCTGTTTTTTCTTCCTAAAGCAGCCCCTAAAACCCTCAAGAAGCCATTTTCCTCTCCCTTATTATCTTTCCGTGGCTCTAAATCTCATCCCCTTGCCTGCGGCACCCTATTCCTGCCTTGATATACCCCTGTAGTGGATCATTAAAGGCCTCGGCTCCCCTCTCAGTCCTCTTCCCTACCTCTGCCCTGAACGATGCCCTTAAAACCCTCTCTGCAGCTCCTTCTTCCCCTTTGTTGGCCCTCAAATCATCAACGCATCCCTAAAGGCCTCTTCAACCCATCCCTTTGCTTGCCGCAGCCTTCAAGGGATCTTTGCTACCCTTTTTCACTCCTGCATTGGCCTCTAAGGACCTCATTCCTTACTGCATCCTCTCATTTCTTCAAACAGTGGTGATCACATGTTTTTCTGAACTATCTTTTATTTGTTTACAAGTTTTGGATAAATTGTTGTGGTTGCAGGTATCTCAGGCCTTGGAGGATTTCTGGGCAAAATTCTGAGCTCATCCTAGGCCTTGGGCCTCAAGGTTTGGTCTCCTAAACTCCTCATTTACTTACTGTTAACTTACAGCAAGATAAATTCTTCATCACAGTGGTAAATAATCCATATAAATAGCCTAGAATAAATCTGAAAATTATCTTGTGCATTGACAAGCCATTTAAACACATTGAAGCATTACTTGATTAACTTTATCATAAGTTTTTGGTGACTGTCATAAGGGTTTCAGAGGTCTGAAATAAATCAGTTTGCATAAGTATTCATGACTATTGTTCCTCTCTTTCAAACACACTAAATTCAAATCAGAAGAAAGTAAGGATTGTGGATTTTTTGCATTAGAAAAGAAAAATATAAGAGGTAGCCAGCTAATTCCCTGCTGTCATAAACTCATTTTCTGTTTTCTTATCTCTGAAATACAACTAGTTTACAGTTGTCCTAAAGATACTCATTTCTGTCATTTGAAATTCTAGATACATTGTTCATAAGGTTATAGGCATCGGATAAGAACTGTCAAGCCAAGCAGTAACTCCTCAAGAGGAAAAATGATTCGTATGTTCTATTCCATCAGGTAGGTCTTCATTATATACATGAAGGAGAGACTATTCAGTTCGTCTCCCGATGACTGTTCATATTTCCTATTTATCTATTTACATAAATTCACCCAATCACAAGGATTAAGTGTCAACATTCCGCCCCCCCCCCCCCCCTTAATTTGAAGGGATGTTGGTGAGTCCAAGCATCATTCTGAATCGTTCAAGCTTTTCCCTTCCAAGCGCTTTGGTGAAGATGTCTGCAATTTGTTCATTTGTGGAACAATGACGAAGATGGATTGTTTTGGACTCAACATGATGTCGAATCAAATGATATTTAGTATTGATGTGCTTTGTTCGATCATGGAACTTTGGCTTCTTGGCCAACTTTATTGCAAAGGTATTGTCAATCATGAGTGGAGTTTTGATTGTACTTGTTTTACCTACAAATCTTCAAGAATTTTCCTGAGCCATACAATTTCTTTTGTTGCTTCAGCTGCTGCTACGTATTCTGCTTCTGTTGTGGAATCTGCTAGAACTGATTGTTTGCGTGATTTCCAGGAGACAGCTCCTGATCCAAGACTCATAGCATATCCTGAAGTTGATACCCCAGTTTCTTTGTCTCCATCGAAGTCTGAATCAAAGTATCCAATCAAGCTGAAGTCGTCCACCTATGTATACTTTATTCCAAGGTCTTGAGTTCCCTTCAAGTACCTTAGAACTCTTTTTGCAGCAGACCAATGTCCCTCACAAGGCTTTTGCATAAACCTGGAGAGGATTCCAACAGCAAACGAAATGTCTGGTCTGGTAGTAGTTAAGTAGTTGAGACTTCCTACAAGCTGTCTATACTTTGTTGCATCCTCAAATTCTTTTCCTTCAATAGATGTGAGCTTCAAGTTTTGTTCCATTGGAGTAGTAAGAGGATTGCATTCTGTCATGCCAAACTTGTTCAACAGATCT
>APFE030832474.1:14786-29627 GCA_000404065.3 Pinus taeda
TTTTTTTTGCGACTTCTGAAACGTCACAGAAAAAACGTTATAGCGAAAATGCCACGATGACCTGTTTGGAGCAGCGAACCCTAGAATCCAAGCTCTGATACCAAATGTTATGCAACCAGCTCAAAAAAGATAGAAAAGATAGATCAACGCCTTAGAATTCAGCCTCTTCGAGGGGGAAACCTCCTTTACATTACATAAATGAACAATTCTTGGATGATACAAATGAAAAGACCTCCTTTCTATATATAGGAGTATAAGGGCTCATAACATAATCAGAGCCGACATAACAATAATAATGTAAGGGCACAATAATAACAATAGTGGGCTTCTATGGGGCACAATAGTAACAATATGGGCACTACATGGGTACATCAATATAATAAGTGGTTTGTACTAATAACAATAAGGGGTTACACTAGTATTATAGGGGCCTAACACAAAACAACACACTCTCATATTAGATTTCCCCACATAACATTGTTGCATTCCCCCTATTTTCTCAATGGAAAACACTGGTTTTTATCTTCTACTACACTCTACATAATGTTGCCTTCATTGCCCTGTATCCACACTACTCGAGTGCACCTCAAAATTCCTCTCCATTCTGCTATTGCATCCGACTAGGCCACTGCTACTGCAATAACTAATGAGAATGGGCACCTAAGTGTTTCTCCATATTGAGAATTAATTCTTAGTCCATGTACACACTTCAACTAGCTATTGTCCTCTCTGTGAAGAAATCTCCTATCCTTGAGGCTCTCCATGCTTATTCATGGCTTCAAACAACTTTAATTTACTTCGACATGGATTCTTTATTCTTAATTTAATTTATGAGATGTGCACATGAAGATCAAAGGTAGATTTCTCAGCTTAAGGTAGGCCCAACCTCTTCCCTACAAAATTGTAGTACTTTCTATCTTGACAAAACAATCTCTATCACCATTACTTATGCGACCAACTCTCCTTCACTCATTTATTAAGATGATGAATCATCCACCCGCATACACTTAGTGTTGTATCAGAGCTCCACTCATCGTAACTTTTATTAAAAAAAAGTTACGATATATCACAATGCTGATGCCTTTAGCCCCTCAGATCTTAGCCCCTTTTAGCTTTACACACCATAGGACCACGTGCTGTGACTAACACCTTCAATTTCCTCTGTATTGAAATATCAGATCTCCTGCACGTCATACCTTTCATTATAATGACCTTTTGAAATCACAAGCTTATGATTTTACCTTTAGCCCCTTTTGCTCGACTCCTTCTTGTTTTACCACATGGAATCGAGAACTATCACCAGCGACTTAGCACTAAGGTTCTAAGGCCTTCAGATATTTCTAGGGGCCTATCTTCCTTTGTTGACTACTATTTTCCCTTGGTTCCTTTGAGCTCCATGACCAAGTGTCACTCAACATCGGAAGCTCCCTATATCGTATTTTTTTTTAAAAGGAATTGCACAAGATTTACGAAATCCTCGACCTCCGATATTCTCCATAGCACTTAGGTGCTAAGAATTCTCTATGCCCTTGGTTCTTTGGATCCTTATGACCAACTTCCAATCATCATCAAAGCCCCTTTCATCGGAACTTTTTCAAATTGTAATTGCATAGGAGTTACGAGATCTCCGACCTCCAATATTCCAACCTCCAAGATGACATCATGTTGATGTCATTAATCACACATGGTGTCTCCTTAGTGATGACACGTGTCACATAGATTTACCCTATTAGGGCAACCAAAATGTTGAATTTGAATAATACATGTCCTTTGTACAACCACGTCATGCTGACATCATTTGCCACTGTTAGCTCCTTAGGACCAATCACCTACTGACATGTGTCCTATAGCAGGAGAGAGAAAGGGTCCCCGGGTCTATGGTTTTTCATAAAATTCCTTTGTAATTATTACCTTCGCAAACTTCAGGGCTTTCAAAGAATTACAATTGTTAAGAAGCTATGAGGTTCTGACCTCTAATATTCCTTCTTCCAATGTTCTGATCCCTCTGATATGCCCTTTACTTTGAGGTTCCAATGGCCTTCTTTCTAAAACTCTTGAGACTCTGACTTCTAATATTATGTCTTTTTGAAGTCCTGATATGCTGCCATGTGCCTTGATATTTCGACCTTCCGATATGATGCCTACTCATCCCTTTCGATATCGACCTGCTATGATATTACGATATCCACCTGGTTTGAGGTTCCAATGTTCCATCTGCTCCATCCTTCGATGTTCCAATAGATCTATGCTCAGAGATTCCGAACCTACAAGGTCCCGGTTTTCCGACCTTCGATATTTCGGGGTTCGAAATTCATCCTGCCTTGGACTTTAAGACCCTAACTTTTGCAGTCAATATATTCTAATCCATGAGGCCATTTATGGACTTCCACATATTGTTGGAAAACTATTTTAGAGAAATTTCCAGTGGAGAAGGTCTAATGTAGGCTTCGAGCCCTTATTATACCTAAAAAATGGTCGTGAACTCTATGTTATTCTTTGCACCTCGACCCTTCTTCTTATGCCTATAATTTTCTCTTCCAACCACTATATTCATCTTTATATAGCTTTTCCAATAAGCCTGCCACTATGATGATTCTCTACAACAGACTCCAACAACCATAGGACTCCCCCTGAGCACGACACATCAAGCACAAGAAAATTAATGCTAGTCCAATTACCATCTCAATCAAGATAGGGGTCATCAAAGCTAACATTTGCTGCCAAAAACTATCATGTTGGTCTAGTTAACATTAATTCCAACACTCTTGCCAACTGTCAGATAATACCAATTTCCCAACAAATCTCCCCAACTTGATTTGTTGACATCAATGCCAACACACTTGCAGGCACTACCAACTGTCCAACAATCTCCCCTTTTGGCATTAATGGAAACACCTCAACGTCATCTTCATTATGATCTTCATGCTAATTCCACACATCTCTTGCATGAGCCACAAATGGACTTCTCTCCTTTTCCTAGGCCATCACAACTTCTCTGATAATTCTCTCCCCCTTTGAAATGAATGGAAAAGGGCTACAAGCTGCCTTTTTCTCCCCCATGCAGTCATTAGCTGTCAAGACCAAGGATTAACTATTCATGTGCATTCTGCTCTATAGATTTTTCTTCAAGGATTGATTTTTTGCTTCTGCTCTGTACTCACTTCTCCTGAGCTTCTCGATCACTTATTCCACTGAGATCATACCTCAAAATATGGACCGTTTCTTAACCAATACCAATTGTACCAAAAACAAATGGATACAAATGGGACAATGTACCAGGAAAACTCTAATACTTCCTCTCATAAATAAACTCGCATTCGTACAAAAAGGTTTCTCCACCTGAACCCAAGACTATCAGTTGACATAGCGATAACAATTTAAGGTTAAGGGACATGAAAATCTTATACCAATTGCGTTTCATGAACACAAGAATGCTAGGCATAATCAAATTCACAATCTAAAATGAAATAAGGGTATTTCACCCAAGATGCAAACCTTTCATTCTATGGGCAATCTTTTTTCCTAAGGCTGACAATAGTTTCCTGCTACTACTATAAAAGTAGCTCCCCCTAAGCCAATGCTCACTGGTCTCCTACAACCACTCCCTTTCTTCTGTGTGGGAACTAATCATGTGGAACTGACTTAACTATGGGCTTCCTGTCATTCCAAACTTCCGCTGCAACCTATCTTCTTTTCTCACAACATAAAGTGTTTTTGTGTACTCCCTGTGAACTCATGTTGGCTGCACCCCTCCTTTCTCTTTAATTCTGATATATTTGAGCTAAGAAAATACATTATTATAATTAGCATGGGGATTTGACCACACTTTTAATAATCAGTTGCAATTTTATGTCTTTTCCTTCTAGCTTCTTGCATTTGACTTATTTTTCCTCCCTTGAGGCCATTCTTTTCCTTTAATAAAAAGAAATAGCAGATCTAATCCCCTTGAGTAGATCATCCTTTTTCTTCTTCCAGACCTTCAATGGATGAGTCCTAACATAAGCATTTCTTTCTAGCTTCTTCTTTTCCCATGTCTGGGCTTTCTCGTGGATGTGCATGGATAGAGGAAACTTATCCTTCAATTACTCTTTCTTAACCCAAAATGACTTGCTACCATTTTGCTTTATATTCAAGAGAATGGTAATTAGGTTATTGCTACTCCCTTTCCTTACCTAAAGCTTGCACTCATTACAACAGACATCTAGAAAGGGTTTTCTCACAGGAATATGAGAATCATCCTTCTTAATTTTTCTCTGATTTTTCTTCAAAGACAAATCAACACCTTGATGATTTCTCCTTCCATTTTTCAGCATGCTCTCTTTACTCATAAAACTGAAGAAATACTTGAATTCCTTTTGTTGCATCACCTGGAATGCATGCTTTGACTTCTCATACCTGCAGCCTACTTCCTTGTGCCCAAATTTTCCACAAGTGTAACATTTGATTTGGCCTAAGAATGGGGCATAGGAGTTACCATATCTCCCAGAAATATTGTCATGACTCCTATCACTTCCAACATGCCTTCTCCTAGCCTCTTTGTGCATTCTTGGGTTGCTGCCACCCAACACATATTGTTTTCTTGCATGCCATCTATAGTATATGGATTTATGTACAAAATTGTTGCAAGAAAAACAATATCCATGAAAAGGATTTGAGGACTGAAGATACATTTTATTTGAGGGCTTTTACTTAAGGATGAAAGGACCTTTGTTGGTTCTTCATGTGCCTTTCATGATAGTTTGCATTTCTACCTTGCACACTCTCTTGCAGCTACCTAGCTTTCTTCTGCTGCTCTACTTGCTACTATTGTCCAACAACCTCTCTTTCTTTTTTGTTGTTGGAACATTCAAATACATGTACTTGGATAGTTGACCCTTTAGTCTTTGTGTTTTTGGATCTTGTTTCCTCTTTGAAACCCAAACCAACCTTGATGAGAGGGAGTTTTTTCTTAGCAAGCATCTCATCCAAGGCCTCTATGCTCTCCTCAAACTTCTGAAATTGAGACAACTCTTTATTTGACTTTTCTAGGTCATTTCTCAATGAGACTAATTCACTTTGTAGTGTCTCACAGTAAGATTCTCTATCATTTAGTTGATTGTTTAACATGCCACTCAACCTACTAGCCTCTTATTGTTGAGAATTTAGATCAACTTTTATTTTTCTCAAATTCTCATTCTCAAGCATATACTCATGCAACTTCTCCTTTTGTTTGAGATTTGTCTATGATATGTCCTTGATCTCCTTTAGAGAAGAGTTAAAATTCTTTCTAAAATATATCCTTTCATTCATATCCTTCTCTTCACTACCAAAGTTGCTATTTTAGTCACCAAAGAGATCTAAACCCCTCTCTGTGTCCATGGAGTTTTCCACAGGTCCAAGGGGTATTCCATCTTCATCATTTTCAGTGATACCCCTATTCTCTTCACGAGATATACTCTCTTCTCCTTCAAAGGATCCCTCCTTTTCTATTGCTACTAAAGTGAGTATATCTTCATTACTACTAGTAGATGCATGGATATATCTATCTTCAAGTGATTCACATGAACATCTATATAATGAATGACCTATTTCTTTACATTCATCACAAGGAAATAGTTTACCTTTTGACCAACATGGTATCCTTTCAAAGAATTCTTCATCGTCAACCTTGGAGTGAAGATCAACAATATTCTCACAAGAAGAAATATATTAAATACTTTGAGCATCTTTCCTTTTAGATTCCTTCTCCTTTTTCATCCTTCTCTTCTTATCACAAGCAGCTACATGTTTTGGTTCACTACTTGAGCAACAAGGTTCCCCAACCTCTTCTTGAGCCTCATGGCTATATCCTCCATATGGACATTGTAGTCTATCCAACGCTTCCTTTGCTGACTCAAAATGCCTCACTTTATCATCATCTGGCTTAGATAGTCCTTTCATGATAATCTTTTGGGCTTCTTCATTATGCTCATTCTTTTCTCCATTCAATCTGGAGTGCCATACTTCAACAACCAAATCCATTAAATAGGCTTTCATTCTAACCTTCCAGAATACATATTTTGATCCATCTAAGAATGAAACTCCTTCTAATGTAAGCCAAGTTTGATTATCCATTGTTTCCCTTTGATCTACCTTCTAGCGGTTAAGTTATTCATGAAGGAACCATGCTCCGATACCCATGATTGCAAACAATGTTAATACTAAGAGGAGGGTGAATAAGTATTAAGGCTAATTTTTAATTTTTTATGCCAATTTAGTTTTATTATTTAAATTCGGAAACCATACATATAACCAACGACAACATATCATGTTCCAGCAATATGAAATCAACATACAAGCACACACTATGAGCATCATACACATGATACACAAGGTTTTATGTGGAAACCCTTTTAGGAAAAGGGTACCAAAGCTTGTTGTTGTTATTGATTTAAAATGAGAGCACCTACTCTATTACATCAATCTATTTTGTGAGCCACCACTCACAAGAAGCACCAAGTCCCTTTTATTGTTTGCTAGCACCCACTAGTAGGAAGCACCAACTCCCTCTTTTTGTAGACACCTGTACAACTTACCAGAAGCACCATGTGAAGCACCAACTTCACGGATTTGTTGCAAGCACCAACTTGTAGTTCCTTGGATTTATGCAAGTACCAACTTGCAAGAGGCACCAACCCCCAAGTCTTCTCAAGCACCCACTAGAGATGGAAGCACCAACTTCCTATATGTAGGCTCCAACCCACACTCAAATAGGAACTCAATGGTCACTATTATTGGCAACCATTCTACTTGATATCAACTCCATTCTCTTCAAGCCTTGGCCCACACAACACACTTTGTTCTCAGCCCTTTTCATGATTTGCAACAACTCACTATTTCACTCACAACATTCACCAACACACATATCCCACATAGTCCTCTATGCATGTTTCTCTCCAACTGCATACAATCAGCTCCCGACTTCTTTTATTCAACATGCCCTCTCACCCTTACACACCATAGCACTGGCTCACTCGAACTTCTTCACACAACACAAGAACCTTCGAGCTTTCTCACAGTAGCACTGACTCTCTCAGGGTCTTTCCTTTACATAGGCACTCTCCAACATTTCTCTGTAGAACTGGATCACTCGTCCTCACACACAACAATTCACTCTCATCCCAGACCTCTCCACACAACAATTTTTCATTTTGCCTATTTTCTCAATGGAAATCACTGGTTTTTCTCTTCTTATGCACTCTGCATAATGTTTCGTTTGTTGTCCTATATCCACACTGTCCAAGTGTAACTCGACATGCCTCTCCATTCTGCTATTGCGTCTGACTAGGCCACTTCTACTACAATAACCAATGAGAATGGGAACTTGAGTGTTTCTCCACACTGAGAATTAATTTTCAGTCCACCTGTACACTTCAACAAACCACTATCCTTTCTATGAAAAAAAATCCTGTCCCCGATATCCATGCTTACTCATGGCTTCACACAACTTGAATATACTTTGGCATGGCTTCTCTATTCTTAATTTAATTTCTAAGACATGCACAAGAAGATCAAAGATAGCTTTCTCAGCTTAATGCATGCCCAATACTCTTCCCTGCAAAATCGTGGTCCTTTCTATCTTGACCAAATGATCTCTACAATCGCCATTACTTTTGTGACTAACTCTCTCGCACTCATGTATTCATCTACTGAATCATCCATCCGCATACACTCAATGATGTATCGGAGCTCCACTCATCATAATTTTTATTAAAACAAATTTACGATATGTCACAATGCTGGTGCCTTTAGCCCCTTTTAGATTCACACACCATAGGACCATGCGTTGTGACTAACACTTTAATTTTCCTCTATATTGCAATATCAAAACTCATGCATGTCATACCTTTCATTATAATGACCTTCCCAAATCACGAGATTCCAATTTTACCTTTAGCCCCTTTTTCTCGGCTCCTTGTTTTATCACATGGAATCAGGAATTCTGACCAACGAATTAGTGCTAAGGTGCTAAGGCCTTCAGATCCTACCAAGGGCCTATCTTCCTTTTTTGACTGCTCTCCATGCTTTGTTCCTTTGAGCTCCATGACCAAGTGCCACTCAACATAGGAAGCTCCCTATATCATAACTTTTCAAAATTGAATTTCATAGGAGTTACTAAATCCTCAACCTCCAATATTCTCCATAGAACTTAGGTGTTAGGCCTTCTCTACACCCTTGGTTCCTTGGTTCCTCATGACCAACTACCAATCAACATTGGAGCCCCTTTCATGATAACTTTTTCAAATTGTAATTATATAAGAGTTATGAGATCTCTGACCTCCGATATTCTAACCTCTGAGATGATGTCATGTTGATGTCATTAATACCACATGGTGTCTCCTTAGTGGTGACACATGTCACATTGATTTACCTTATTAGGCCACCCAAAATGCTGAATCTAATTTCCATGTGTCCTCTATACAACCACGTCATGTTGACATCATCTTCCACTGTCATCTCCTCATGGCCAATCACCTACTACCATGTGTCCTATTGGTGGAGAGAGAAAGGGTCCTTGGGTCTATATATTTTCACCAAATTCCTCTTTAATTCTTACCTTTTAAAACTTTGATGCTTTTAAATATTACAATTGTTAAGAAGTTATGAGTTTTTGACCTTCGATATTCCTTCCTCCAATGTTTTGATCCTTTCGATATGCCCTCTTCTCTGAGGTTCTGATGGCCTTCATTCCAAAACTCCTGAGACTCTGACCTATGATATTATATCCTCCCGAGGTCTTCATATCTGACATGCCATGTGCCTCGATATTTTGACCTTCCGATATGATGCCTGCTCATCCCTTCTCATATCGACTTGCTCTAATATTTTGATATCTTCCTACTCCGAGGTTCTGATGTGACATCTGCTTTGTCCTTCAATGTTCCAATTGCCCTATGCTTCGAGATTCCAAACGTCTGAGGTCTCAATTTTCTAACCTCTGATATTTCAGGTTCCAAAATCTCTAGGGTCAAAATTCATCCTGCCTTGGACTTTAAGACCCTAACTTTGGCAATCAATAACTTATGATCCATGAGGCCATTTCTGGGCTCCCATATATCATTGGAATATTTTATAGAAATTTCCAGCGGAGAAGGTCCAATGTAGGCTTTGAGCCCTTCTATTACTTGAAAAATGGTTGTGAACTCTCTATTTTTCTTTACACCTCAACCCTTCTTCTTGTGCCTAGAACCCACTCTTCCAACTACCATAGTCATATTTTTATGGATTTTCCAATAAGCATGCTACTATGATGATTCTCTACAAGATATTGTATAAACCATAGGACTCCCCCTGAGCACGACACATAAAGCACAAGCACATTAATGATAGCCTAATTACCATCTCATTTAGGCTAGGGATCATCAAAGCCAACATCTACTGCCACAAACTATGATGTTGGTCTAACTGACATTATTGCCAACACTCTTGCCAATTGTCAGACAATACTAACTTCTCAACACATCTTCCCAACATGATTTGTTGACATCAATGTCAACACACTTACAACCACTACCAACTGTCTAATAGCTTGCAGGATTGTGTAGATGACAACCATGATGACAGGTCAAAGCACCATGAGATTCAATACTTAGACATGGTATGGGAAGAAGCATATTGAATTCAATAATACTCTATAGTATAGAATATTTTTTGCAAAGCCTCTATCTCCTGGAGAAGTCTATATACTTCAGGGACAAGCTTAGACTTATTGAGAGGTATTCTCTCATTAAGAGGGAGTATTGATGAGATAGAATCACAGGCTGAAATTCTTCCCATGTCATGTATGTTGTCCAAAATTAGGGAGAATGGTCCAACAAAGGATAGTCATTCTTCCTGTGTCGCATATATCGACCAAAATTAGGAAGAATGGTCCAGTAGAGGACAATCATTCTTCTTGTGTCAAGTGCGTTGACTAGAATTAGGAAGAATGGTCCTAAAGGCCCATAATTACTCTGATAGAGTGTGGCCTTCAAACGTCAATACCATTAGCATCAGGTCCATAATGGCTCAGAAAAAGTGTGGACTTTGGGGATTCACCATGTGCTAGGTACCGACCATAATGATGGTGAACAAAGACTATTATGTATACCATGTTTCAGATAGACCAAAATTATGGTGATTAGTTGATTATAATGATGTGCCATGTGTCAGGAGTAATGACCAAAATTATGGTGTGGATACACTATGTATCAAAGGCACTTAATAGAATTATGGATGATCTAACATGTATCAGAGGCACTAAATGAAATTATGGTAGTTTTTTGATGTTAATGATCTACCATGTGCCATATTTAATTTACCAAAATTATGGTAGTTGATTGATGCTATCATTGTACCATGTGTCACAATTATCGACTAGATTATGGTCACTTATTCCACCATGTGTCACAATTGTTGACCTGATTATGGTACTTGGAATTGTTATAACATTTTCTTAGAGAAATTTGTTAATATGAGAAAATACGTATAGTTATTATGAATACATCCTTAGTTAAGAGGAAGTGTAGTAGTGTTTTTGTGGCAACAGTGTACCAAAAGACACCTTGTGAACAGTTGATTGTTCCCTGTAAAGGATCACAGGCATAATGGTGTTGTTAGTAGACAGACTTAAATAAATAAAACATTGTAAATAGTGGGAGCAATGCATACATAAACATAAAATAAACAAACAGGTAAATACGCAAAAAAATGCTCAAATGGAGCAAACAAATCAATAAGATAATGGAAAAATATCCTTTTATTGACTCCTGGTAGTAGACGTTGAATACAATCAATGAATCTTAGACACTTGAAGAGAATTATTTGAGATATGGTGCTAAAAAATCCTCAGCAAGGGGGTTTCTTTCCCATATTCGCTTTGCAGGTTTATCCTCTCTCTCAAAGAAGTATTAAGACTCGCTAATGGTGGATTCCTCTTTTCTCACTAGGATGGTGGATTGCTTAGAAGCAATATGGCCAACATACTAGTGCTCTTCACTTCTTTGGCTTCAACAATGCAATGGTGGTTTGATTAGATAGAAATTTGGCTAGCATAACAATGTTTCATATTTTGGCTCTCCCATGTCCTGTTTATATATATTTTTTGAATCCATCTTCCCCCTCTTGGTTCATGCATGATAATCACACGTGAGTAGGACAAATGGTTCCATTAAGGGTTGAATATCTTCAAGGCATCTCAAATTCGGTTGTACTGGACTGAGCTCATGTCAGAGAATTGGCCCCAAGTGTGTATAGTGGTCTCAAATCCCTGAGTCATCCTTTTCTACAACCACACGACTTTCGAAGGATATTCCACGTGTGCATGTTTATTGAAGAAATAGTCACACGACATCAATTGTTTTTTCTTTATAAACTTTGGACCTTAGGAGAACTTTGATTTTTCAAACTTCATGATGTATTTAGCTGGAAAATATTCACTTGTGCATTATGTTGGACACCTTTTAGTGTCTCGTGGATTGTACTAACATGTGTATAATTTTCTGGTGTTAACAATTGCCCCTTAATGTATGAAGTTAGGAGGAACTGTATAGCCAAAATACATCACGTTTTCTTTTCTGATGGAGAGTTTGATCAACTTTTTGAGAGAGAGGATAATTTGTTGTGGAGATGAGTAGAGAAAAACCCCTTGATTGAGTAGAAATGGTAACCATGCTCTAGTGAAAAACTACATAGTAGAAATAAAAATGTGTCTATACAAGGTGGGCATGTCCCATGCTTATTATGATGACTAATCATAAATTATTACATTCAGACAAAGAATTGTTTTGTCCAGTCAACATTGTGGTAGTTGAAGTGCTAATAATTAATGATGATAACTGCTAACGCGCCCAAGGGTGCTTCCTGGTCAAACATACTTAAGATGGTTCCCCTGTGCATAACAAAGGTGAAGCATTATTGATTGGGGTGCTGCAATATGCATAGGTATTAAACTTCAAGTACCTCCCCCATATCATGGTGTAAGAACTATTGGATGTGATGCTTAGTGATGTTGGGATATTTGACTAAATGAAAGAACCACAATGGTAACTAAGTATGACACCACCTTGACATGAAAGTTTGTGTTGGTGTTGAATTTCAAGGGGACCGATGACATTAGTGGGAAATAATGATTCCTATTGTGCCACCTAGGGATATCCCTTCGAGGGGGGAGTATCCAAGGTACTACCCCTATCCTGGAATAGAAATGGTGAAGTCGACAGGAGAGGAGCGTTAACTGCCCGACATGTTGAGTCGGTGAATCAATATGATATAAATAGATTATAACAACTTGGGTTACATAACGCATGATAACAAGAGTTGACTATATAAGAGGGTATGGTCAATTGGTGTGGGGTCGGAGTTTGTTGTGCAAATGGAGATGGACAAAACATGTTCACTGAGGGTGATGGTCCTGGAGTTGATTAGATTTCCAAGATGGGTGTAAGTGTGTTCCGACAGGTGTGAAAATGGAATGCTAGTGAGGTGTAAGCTCTAACCAAGGGTGACTAGAAATTGCTGCCAGGTAAGATATATGAATGGAAAAATATGTGGTTGGGTGTATTTTTACTAAAAAATATTTGTACACTTGCCAAAAGAATATGAAGGTGATTTGGATGTACAACCACGGAGACGAGGGCCCGAGAATGATGGTGACCTGTATGGGGGTATGGTGTTTTTTGATGAGGGTGGGGGCCCCATTGGTTGGTCTCTGTGTTGGGTTGGTGAGGTGGATGAAGTCACACAGATGGGCTATGCAATATGGTGAGTGATAGGCCAAATGTAGGATGCAAAGGTGCATCCATCTAGATCCTTCATAAAGTACAAGAGATGGCTCGAGAAATGGTATGTATGTGGAATGAGTGTAAAATAATGAGGCTGAACTTCAAGGCATGTAAGTGGGATGGTTCCTGGGCTAAAGTAAGTGGTCATGGCTCCTGTTATTGAAGAGGGGTCTACAAATATGAAGTGAACCATGAGGGGGGCGGGGGGTTCTATCGACTAATGCAGATGTTTATCATATACAAATGTGAGATTGTGATAAACATGGTCGATATGAGGGAAATTATGGTGTATTTTGGAGAAATGATGTCAGGATATGCAAATCTTAAGAGGTTTTGGGTTGTGTTATATTCTTTCCATGACTAGCCGACGTAGTTAACGGGGGGTTCAAAGGGGGACAGAGCCCCCCCTTCATTGCTTCGATTGCCTAGTGGGGGGGTGTCACAAGGGGTTTGAGGGGTGCAGGTAACTCCACTCTATGGGGTCGAAAATTTTGGTTTTGGACCCTATGTTAGGTTGGGTGGACCTACCTATGGTTTTGTGCATGATTTTCACACATGGTTTTGGACGTGATAGTTTTCGGTCCATGGTTTTGGATGCGATGGTTTTCGGTCAATGGTATTCGATACTTCAGCATGTATAAATATGTATTGTAACATTGAAAGGAACATAATGAAAAATCAAGCTGGTAGTCCCAATTTTGGGATCCAGGGGAAAATCTCTATGTATATGTGTTTTATGTGTTATGCTCTCGCATTGTTTATTTTCTGTGTTTAAGAATTCATATGCAAGTAATTTCCGTACAGGGTTAAAACCTACATTTGGTATCAGAGTTGTTTTGGCTTCAAGGGGACGCCTTTGTTGCCGAGGGGTTTCGCTTGGGCCTATGGTAGACCCTCTTCAGTGGGAGATCTGCGAGATCAATTCTGGTGGTGAAAGAATATGGCGAGCAGTGGAAAGATAGAGATCGAGAAATTTAATGGTCAGATTTTTGAGTTGTGGAAACTCAAGATGGAGGATCTATTGGCGGATAAAGATTAATGGATCACGGTAGATCCGGGTACTAAACCAACGGGAGTGTCCGATGAAGAATGGAAGAAGCTAGATCAAAAGGAAAAGAGCATAATATGATTGTGTGTCTTAGATTCAGTATTACTGAATGTATCAAGGGAAGCTATGGTGAAGACTTTGTGGGATAAGTTAGGGACTTTGTACCAATCTAAGTCTCTGGTGAAGAAACTGTTCTTGCGGAAAAAGTTGTATAACCTAAGGATGAAACATGGTGACTCGTTGACAGAGCATATAAATGCATTTAATATTGTGGTAAGTCAGTTATTATCTGTTGATATTAAAATTTCAAATGAAGATAAGTGCATCAGGTTGTTGTGTTCTCTACCAGATTCGTGGGATAGTCTAGCTATTGAAATAGGTAGCAATACAACTACCTTGCAGTTTGATGAAATAGTCTCACCCTTGCTGATGGAGGAAATGAGATGGAAAAATATGGAGAGTCAGAATGGTGATGCCTTGTGTGTACGAGGACAGTCCCAGAACAAAAACAAAAATAAGTCATCGAGTGGGAGATCTAAATCTAGAGGGATATCTAAATCTCGAGGAAAACCTGTAAAGGTGGTGTGTTGGAAATGCGGAAAGGAAGGGCACTACAAAAGGGACTGTAAATCTAAATCTCCTAATAAAGGAAAGGGATCTGATGATGCTCCTTCTTCAGAGGTGAAAACCACCTCAGATGAAGGTGGGGATGTGTACTTGGCTTCTTCAAGGACACATGTAGATCATGATGCATGGTTGATTGACTCAGGTGCATCCTTTCACTTCACTCCCCATAAAGAGTGTTTCTGCGAGTATGATAAATATGATGGTGGTGATGTCTTCTTAGGGGCTGACAGGAAGGCTAGAATCATTGGTCGTGGAAAAGTAAAGTTGAAGTTTCAAGGTGGAAGGGTTAGAACACTTTCGGGTGTTTTGCATATTCTTGCATTAGCTAGAAATCTGATTTCTGTAAGCAAGCTGGATGATGCAGGTGTAAAAACAATGTTCGATAAG
>APFE030832474.1:32557-47088 GCA_000404065.3 Pinus taeda
CCACCCGCTAATTCGACTTGGATCCCCTCTAAGTGCTTCGTGCAGTTTTTTTCAGTTTCCTTAATTATAGCACAATTTACTATTTTTAGCAGTTTTTTGGGTCCTAAACTTCTGGAGCCAGTTTGAGGCCCTAAACGACGTTTTTTTGGAAATCTACCGCCAGCGATTTTTCGTGACTAAAAATCGTCTTTTCTGTCGTAGTCCTCGGAGAGATCTTTCCAACGAGCTATCATGCACGTCAAACGGAGATAAGACGACCAATTCGCGACCCCGAGAAGTTGATGTACCAACTTACCCAAAAAAGGGCCCACAATTTGGCGTTTCATCTTCCAGGGTTAGGTTTTGGAATGTGAAGGGTTTTCCATTGTTTCTCAACAATAAATAGGCCTTCGAGCCTCATTGTAACACAGTTCAGAGGCATGTAGCCACACATCTCTTGTCAGAGATAAGCTACCATCGCCCTAACTGGTTTATTTCTATTTTCGTTTGTAAGCATATTTCAGTATTTTCCATTAATGAAATGAAGTATTATTTCCACTGCATCTTTGTGTATATGGTTATCTCTGTAATTTGTTGCGTTCCTTTTAAGTCTGGATCAGTGGTATCAGAGTGGTCTTCTTTTTCTCTATTTTTCTTTGCATGTCCCCAACGAGGTCAGGATATAAGGAGTTCGGGCTTGAACTGGTCGAACCTTTACAAGACTAGCCTCGCAAATCTCAACGACCTCCCATGGCGGATGAGAATAAAGACGAGGGGGCAGGAGATCCTATCAAAATCTTGCTCGAAGAAGCGCTCGAGTGGCAAAGGAACGCGATGATGGATAGCTTTGCGCAGATCCTTCAGCGGCTACCCAGAGGCGATGCATTGGCTTGCAACAGCTACTCTAGAAGCGCCACACTGTTTAAGGTATGAGTTAACTTTGAAATCCCCATCTTAGAGGGTCAAATAGACGCAGATGTCGTAGATAAATGGTTAAATCTGCTAGATGGTATTTTTCTGTTCATGAATTTTCAAATCGGGAAAAGATTGTTTTCGCTCTTCTCAAAGCAGTCCCCCACGTCAAGGACTGGTGGGAAACCTACTGCGAGCAGAAGGATGAAAGTACAGGCTCATTGTTTTCAGCTGCACCCACTTGGAATGACTTTTGGGATGCCATCAAGGAGCAGTACTACCCTGTCAAAAGCTATGAGGAAAAATACATCAAATGGACCACACTACGGCAGGGACGAGACCAAGATGTGCCAGAATTCACAAACATTTTTCATACCCTTCGCACACAATTGGGTATCAAAGATTCTGAGCTGCATCTGGTACTCAAATACCGTGGCTTCCTACACAGATACATCCAGGAAGAGATGGAGTTCCTGAACATCTCCTCACTCGGCACGACGTATCGATACGCTGTCAAAATCGAGCAAAAGTTCAAACAGAAGAAGCGAGACTTTGGGTCTGCAAATCCAAAGCCCAAAGTACAAAGCCAAGGCGGGGTGACCCAAGACAACCCGTTGATGCTGCAAGAAAACAACAACACCACAAAGCCGAAGAAGGACATAGGAAAGTGGTGTGAGTTCCACAAGAGTCCCACTCATAACACAAGTGAGTGTCGAGTCAAGCAGTCGCTGGTGGCCGAGTTGAAGGCTTCCGAATCAGATACATGTTCTGACCCTGAGCCAGAACCAGACAAGGGGAATGGCAAAGGGAAGCATATCATTGATGCGGAGCCCAGCACCACTGTTGCCACTGCCAAAATCCATAATAATGAACCTGAAGACCTAGAGGAGGGGGAGCGCCTTTTCCACTCACAAATGTGGGTGAAGGGTTCACCACTACAATTCATTGTTGACAGTGGGAGCCAAAAGAACCTCGTTTCAGCAGAGGTCGTGAAACGATTGGGGCTGTTGACTACACCACACCCGCAGCCATACAGTATCAAGTGGCTTCACGAAGGACGAGATCTCAAAGTTCACCAGGAGTGCCACCTTCCCTATAGCATCAAGCCCTTCATAGACGAGGTATTGTGTGATGTTACACCTCTGGATGTTTGTGATGTACTATTAGGCCAACCATACTTGTGGAGGTGACACGCTGTGTATGAGTCAAGGCCTCGCGCTGTCATTATTTCTTTGGATAATTCATTATACAGGATACCGGAGGTAGCCCCACATACCGCCACCTCTTTGACCACTGCCAAGAAAGGCAGCAAGCTCATCTACCAAACTAGGAAATTCATTTTCTGTCCGGTTCACTCCCAAAGTAAGGGGAAGGTTGTTGCTACATCCATGACCCCTGCAAAGGTTTCCTCCCCGCAGCAGCAACAGAAAAGGGATACAGTCATGACAGAACACAGGAACAACTTCTCCTCACCCACAGGGGTACCACACAAGTTTCAGGTGGGCAACAAATTTTGGTTGCATTTGCAGAGAGAACGCCTTACCAAAACCCATCAGAAACTCACACCACTCAGACATGGTCCTTACACCAATACTAAGGCTACGGGAAACAATGCTTGGAAGCACAACATTCCTCCATTCCTTCGCTTGTACCGAGTGTTCAATGTGGACCATCTCCGACCATGCTTCCCACCATTTCTGGACACATCAGAGATTGCAAAACAGCTCACTAGAGACCCAGCTCAGCTGAAGCTTTCTCATCTTAGGGAGGAACTCAACGCAATGGAGACCATTGCTTCCTAAGGGGAGAGGAATGATCCAGGTGGATGTTTGTGGCCACCCACCTATCCCATTTGGACTTCCACAACTGTCTCTTTCAGTTTTTCAGTTTCCTTAAGTATGGCAGAGTTTACTATTTTTAGCAGTTTTTCGGGTCCTAAACGTCCGGAGCCGTTTTGAGGCCCTAAATGACGTTTTTTGGGAAATCTACCGCCAGCAATTTTTCTGACAAAAAATCATATTTTCCATCGTATTCCTCAAAGATATCTTTCCAATGGGCTATCATGTGCATCAAACGGAGATAATACAACCAATTCGCGACCCCGGGAAGTTGATGTACCAACTTACCCAAAAACGGGGCCCACAATTTAGCGTTTATCTTCTAGGGTTAGGTTTTGGAATGTGAAGGGTTTTCCATTGTTTCTCAACAATAAATAGGCCTTCGAGCCTCATTGTAACACAGTCCAGAGGCGTGTAGCCGCCACATCTCTTCTCAGAGATAAGCTACCATCACCCTAACTGGTTTATTTCTATTTTCAGTTGTAAGCATATTTCAGTATTTTCCATTAATGAAATGAAGTATTATTTCCGCTGCATCTTTGTGTATATGGTTATCTCTATAATTTGTTGCGTTCCTATTTAAGTCCAGATCAACGATTAGCCAACGTAGTTAAATGGGGGGTTAGAAGGGGGGCCAGAGCCCCCCCTTCGTTGTGCCGATTGCGTAGTAGGGGGGGTTATAGGGGGTTTGAGGGGTGTAGGTAACCCCACTCTATGGGGTCCAAGGTGGACCTCCCTATGGTTTTGTGCATGATTTTCACACATGGTTTTGGACGCGATGGTTTTCGGTCCATGGTATTGGATGCTTCAGCATGTATAAATTTGTATTATAACATTTAAAGGAACATAATGAAAAATCAAGCTGGTAGTCCTAGTTTTGGGATCCAGGGGAAATCTCTGTGTATATGTGTTTTATGTGTTATGCTCTCCCATTGTTTATTTTTTGTGTTTTATAATTCATATGCAGGTAATTTTTGTACAAGGTTAAAACCTACATTAGGAAGCCTATCATGCTAAGTGGAGAGTGATACATGCTCTGTTATTTGCTTGTTGGGGTGTTGGTCGAAGTGGATCATGTGTGACGTTCCTGCAATGGACATAACCAATACCCCAAGTGCAAGAATTGTTTAAAACATACATATAATCTGTGACTGTTTGAATTCTATAAATTAAAGAACTAGAGGAGTACCTGATATGAATTTCTGGGTGTATGACAGGCCCAAAAAATGATTTTATGCATTTACCAGAATGGAGAGTTCCATGATGAAGATGGCATGGTATTGATCCTTGTGTCTCTTCCAATTTTGTCAATGGATATCCCGGGATTTTGTAATGGACCCCAAAACATGGTGAAAATGGCAATAGATCGGGCTAAGAGGTCCGAATATCACTCATTTTCACTACTAAGCTGTAGAGGTCAGAGCAATCTCCTCGAGCTTTTCTTGCCATTGCAGTCAGCTAGAGTACTTGGGATGCACGCGGGGAGAGCCATGTAGGAGCTTGTACCCTACACTTTGTCAATTTGGTAGTTTCTAGGGGAGGTAGGTTGTACAAGGGTCCCCTGTACGACCATTTAGGGTTAATTTCTCTTGGCTACATGGGTGACTCGCTTGGAGTCATGTGATCGCCACACAAACCTTATATTTTTACGCGGTGAATCCGGGCAAAACTCCTCCTCAAATGCGCCTCCATGCGTCTAAGGGGAGAAATCATGCGGCGAAACCCTGCAGGGGTCGTTGCGATTTGGCTAGCTTACTGCGTAATGGTTTCATGTCTATGTGAGATAGACGCATGAACCGTGCGCCTGTTTGAGAAATAGGCACTTTGGACATTGCGGATTAAGGACATGATAGATGCACATCTATTGAGAAAACATGTGCGTGATTTCGTGTCTGTCAGGCGCATAGGTGCGCGGATAAAAAAAGGGGGTTTCTGATGGTTTTTTTTCTTTTTAATAGCCTGGGGGGTTATATTTGGGACACATGGTATCCTAGATGACTTGATGATTTGGAGGGAGAGGGATTGGGAGAGTCTACGTGCAGCTGTAGCACGGGATCCAGCAATGAGCCAACTGCTGATATGGTGGGGGCTTCTGAAGTTCCTTTAGAACTCCTCGATGAGGTCACGAGACAGGTTCCTGTGTTTTTTAATCAGATTTTGGGATGTGGATCAACAGGTGATGGTCATTCGGCTGATGGATTTTTCGATATCAGTTCATTCCAATTTTTACTTTGTTACTGATCCGCTGCCTCATGAGGAGGATCTACCTTATCCACTACCAGCTGGGCACATGGATATTCGACATTGGGCAAAGGGTGTTGGTCACTGTGGGTGTGACCCCTATGAGTTGGCTTGTATTAAGATTACAATTGTTTTTGACCTAGCCGAGTGAGCAGCGCTAGCTATGCTTGTGAGACTAGTGGGGTCGACATCCCCTAATAGAGAATCAATACCCCATATAGTAGTATTGCAACAGGTTTAGGAAAGGTACGTCATTTATTGGTCTTGATTACTACATCGAGGGATGTTTTCCCAGATTACGTAGGTGTAACATGGTGCACTTAGGAGTTTCTGTTATGGGATTGTACTCTGCAACATTTGGTATGGCCGCTGGTTATTCTCTGTCCTATCTTAACAACACCAGTAGGGCCTACGAGGGACCCACATATGCACCGTTGGGTAGTAACGATGCCGAGAGCTAGGGGTTGTGAGGTGGGGTGTTACTAGAATGCCACTATAGAGAATTGGCTTAAATTTAATCCTCAGTTGATTCTGGAGTCTCCCTATCATGGCGTGGACTTCCGAGGGGGATCTGAATATGGGCCTTCCTCAGGGCGATGCCTGGGGACCAACAGGTATATTTTTATATCTTCATTTGTATCCATATATTTGTTTTCATGTATCATTATGATATTTGATTTATGATGATGTTGATATCATGCTTGTTTACTTTCAAATGCGGGGTCGTGGGGGCGACCATTGGCCTATTTGATAGGCCATGATCCGAGGCATATGGGTGTTGCAGGGGATGCTCCTGTTCCACAGAGACTAAGGGTTTTGAGGCCACCATTTGGGCCTCAAGGTGGGCTTGAGTGACCGGCCTAGCGACATCGGTTAGAGATTGGTGAGCCCTTTGAAGAGGGTAGTAGTGTAGCAGCGGGCGTGGATGAAGATCGACTACACGAGCATGCTGAGGATGTAGAGGCACACTTAGTAGCTATTGAGGCTGAGTTACAAATCTATCGTGATACCTGGGGTCAGGTGGAGACCCTGACTAGAGGGTTTCCTATTGATGGATGGGACAACTTGGTGGAGGTCATTGTTTTGATGATGATGTCACTAGAGTGGGCACACCGACCAATTTTGCACCACATAGCCATGGCGATGGCTACGACTGATCCGATTTTGGCTCCATATGCAGAGATTGGGCCACCAGGGCCCTAGATAGACTTGATGGTTCCACTTTTTTGATGAGATTATGAATATAGCAAGGCAAGCACCCATGATGAGGATGCTACCTTATATTTTGTTGACTTATTTTTCCTGGTTGTGGGCCAGTGGATGATGTGATATTTTTTGTACTCACGTATTTTTTTATGTATATACGAGATCATTTTTTTGGCGGCTCTCATGATGTGTCATATGCATCTATACTTGTTGTGTATTTCTGCATTTTGTTTGAGATGTATCTTATGTTGATGTTTTATGTATCTTGGTGGCTATATATATGTGATGCATGCCAGTCTAGGAATTGATTAGTGATGCGATCAGCTGTATGATTTTGATCACTTGGTATATGTGTAAATGTGATATGATGAAAACATCTAGCTAACCTTTGTACATGCATATATGTATGAAAAAGACGTGAATAAAGGATTTGAAAGGTCATGTTTAACTGTGATACAACTAGTTCGGAGTCAAGGAATACATGTAGGTGACAGATGGCTAGGTGGTGGGAATTGGCCAAGAGGCCTATGACGACATCATACTCTTCTTGATTGTTGGTGGTTGATCTGAAACAAAGTCCATTAAAGGGTTACGGTGTATGGTCAAGAGAGTATATGGCCCAAGCTGCAGCTACGAGGTCTTGTGACCATTGAGATGAGTCGTCAGCGAACCCATGATGATAAGTTGGCGGAAGATCTATCTATTGACACATGATGAGAGAATGATTTTAGAGTAAATCCATGATGAGATGATCATCATAAAAAAATAAGTGATGGTGCATACATGTCTATTCTAGCATTTTATGGATGGAATATTTTGAGGTAGAGACCATTGATGGGATTTTTTAGGCAAGTGACATCAGGCTCTAATAGTATGTATGGGCCCTTCCACAGGGTTTCAAACTTTCTAGGTGTTGAGGGAAATGTTCCCCTAGGTATTTTGGGTGGAAACCCTAGCAGACTAAAAGTAGTCTAAACAGAGAAACACACATTCACACATCCATTATGCTATTATAAGAAAATTCTATGGTAAGAGGGGCGTACCTCAGGTCCTACGTTCGAGAAGTTCCTTTAGGGTCCAAACCCTTCTTCAAGTCCCTTTCGCTCCTTTGTCCTGCAAAACAACTAATTCCAAAGAATACAAAAGTATATAGACAAAGACTTATAAAGAAATCATCGTCATGTTATAAAGGAAGGTAGTTAGTTATGAACTTTAAACAACCATTCACATATGAATTCCAACATGAATATCATAAACATAAAGAAGATGCATATCAGGAACCAATACGTGTTTCTTTCTTATAGACAAATAGAATGTACAAAAGGAGTAATATCACCTGAGTAACCTTTCGCAAGCTCCAAGCAAAGCTTCCTTTCGGATCCGTCTAGCCTCAAGCCTTTAGCATATCTCCTTCCAAGACTCACTCCATGATGCCATAACTAGTGGATAAACATCAACACACAAGGAAACAAGGGTTTCCTGTACAAATGGGGGAAGTGCAGAAGGCACAAGTGTCTTCAGACCTGGTCAGGGGAAAAATCTCAGTATAATAACCTTTCTCTCTCCTCTCCTCCTTTAGGCCTTCCCTTTGAGGTCTTTTTATACCTCTCCCAAAGTAGTTTTTTATTTGGGGGTTGGTTGGGAACAGTTGGGCCACGGGCACTAACAGGTGAATAGCAGGTAAAACCCGCGATCTCTGCCCGAAATTAAGGAGTTTTATATTTTCTTAAGTGTTTTAATACATATACGCGGGTTGGGTATATGCCTACCCGCGTATACACGCGTTTAACTCAGGGCAATGTCGCGTATAAGGGATAAAACACTGTTTTTTAAATTTTGGACCAAGTCTGGAAGGAGGGGTTGCCCTAGGCCATGAGTGCAGCATCACAAACCATAATAATGAGATTTGGAGCTATAACAAATGCCCCCTAATACATGAGGTCAGAAGGGGTACATGATGGCCGAAATGTATTAAGCAAGTACATGGAAAGTAAATCTGTCAAAAACCGAGGAGTACTTCACCAGAATTCAGCCTGCCAAGCCACAAAAGGAGATCAGAAAGAAACATTGTCTAAGGCGGGCATACCCATGCTCAGAGAAAGCAAAGCATGTCTGCATATGAAGTACAAGTGGATCCACTAAGTATACAGGTATAAATGACTAGAAAATACATAATGGATCATCTGATCATGATCGAACAAGTACATGTCTGAATATCACATATAAGACTGTCAATGATGATGAAAACTGCAACGAATCACTGATATCAAAGACTAATCCCAAGACGTACCAACTGAACATGATGGAAAAGGATGGTACTACACTGCAAACTTAGGTGCCAGCATATAAAATGTCGCCATGACTGATTGCAACATATAAGGTGGAGTGGTATCAACTAGCAGCAATAGGAGAAACTGTCAAGTGAACCAATGAATGCTGATACAACCTGAGGTCTTCACCGACCGCTGTGGTACATTTCTACACCATGGGAATAAATGATCTGAAGTCGACCATGTGAGAAATCGTTTGATTACTGGTCATTGATGTATATCGTTAACAAATGCGAGACTACTCACCGTTAATGATAATGAGCGTCAAGGTACCCAGTACAATCCAACAAATGTGAATAGATGAGCAGAAGTCAAACACCTGTAAGAATCTATCGATCAGGAGACAATGGTGGTTTCCCACTTTCTATAGCGAAGGATCTGCCACTAATGACTGCAAACCCCAAGGTACTGCCAAATGGACTCTAGATCTTTGCCCCAGAGCAATGAGTTGGAGTCAATAGGGAAAGATCCACTAGAAGGAAGGCATTAAGGCATCCTTCATCAATCTAGCGCGAGTGTAACCCGTAAGCCAATATTTTGGAAGGAAACGGACGAAAGAGATGTAGTAACCCAACCGAATTAAGTTTCCGGTGTACGCAAGATGTGGCTAGCACACAACAGAAACCCTCTGAACCAACCAATAATGAAAGATGACACAGAGGTGACGTATCCACCAATAGGGTCAAATGGAAACCAAGGTACTGCACGAATCCCAATGTGTGATAATGTAAGTTGATGTCGAACACAAGGGAAACCACTCAGTCAAAGACCCATGATATTGATCGATGCTGAGCACAAGGTAACCTATCAATAATGAAAATAGGGCCAGGGTGCAGCTCTAGGTCTGTCCTCAGAGCAAGATGTCATTGTCGATAAGGACAAGACCTGCCATCAAGAAGTCAATGGAGACCTTCTCAAATCGGCACGAGTAAAGGACCAATATAGCAGACGTGATAATAGACATGACATTGACAACCAGGGATCGCCGACTGAAAAATGAGTCAAGAGACACCGCAGAGAGGCCGACTCAGGCTAACTTCCCTTGAACAAAATCACGACTCAATGTGACTAAGTGGAAGCATATGATGAATCTATATAAGTTCGTCATGCAGGAGGCACGAACGAACCCTCCATATGATTTGAAGAGATAACCAATCGGGGGAGAACTGACTCAATAACAAGGTTGAGGCGTACCTAAGTCAAACTAAATCCCGCCCAAATGGAGGAGACTTTGTTTTGAGTGCTTTGTTCAAGGGCGACATGACTGACTCTAGCTGCGAACAATAAATGGAAATACTGTCCCGTTCCCGCTCTTTTTGGAATATTTAATTTTTTTGTCTTTTTCTGTTAAGCTTGAAAAAGAATAAAAGAATGCTATGGTATAGTGGAAAGAATGAGTGTCGATGAAACAGATGATCGGGTTCCTGGGAATGGAACATTCCTATGCTCAATGCAGGGAGGTGAAAACTGGTCAGTGACACTCAAAGGTATGTTCCTTCCACGGTCAAGGTGTGTCAAGTTGCAGAAGTCAAAGGTATGCAAGGTTGATTTTGCAGTCGTCATGGTCAAAAGTTGGCTTAAACACGAGTCCAAGTGAAGCCGGCTCTAGGCCAAAAGGTGCAAGTGGTCAACATGCAATGCAGTAGTACAACTCAACACAAAGGAGCCTCTAGGGTATAAGGCCAGAACAAAGCGAAGAAGCTGAGAGGAATGAGTCTTCAACGCATAAGTCATGGCGGGACTATAGAGGACTCCCGAGCCTACTCAAATTGAAGCAGCATGGGCAACAAATGTCAGTGAGGTGCTAACTACGATGCCCATGTAAAGGATGGCTCTACCATCGTGTCATGATTTCAAAAATCGGCGAGTGAAGATGGCTTATGAACCCTAACACGATGGGGTCAACCCTATGGCAGATGTATCAGTGAATGAAGGCTAGTATGCATAATGCAACGGAAAAATGGTGTCGCTAACCTATATGCCAGTGAGAAAACGATACCTGCCATGACGGGTCAGCAGTCATGGAACCGTCTCGAAATTGTCGAAAAAATGTCCAAAATGTCCTGAAAAACACACCATTCTCGACATTCCAAGCTCCCAAGTTAAAAGTCACATGAGGCCAAAAAAAATAAAATTTTGAAAAAATTTTGCATTTCCAAAACTTATAAAAAGGATTTTGGACTCACCATTTTTACCATTTGAATTGGAGAGCAAAGATTTGGAGTAGAAGGAGCAAGCTTCCCGTATACCAAATTCAACCGTTCAAATTCTTCAAAAAGCTCCAGGTAACTCTTATACTTAGTTTGCAATTGATTGTGACTGGTTTTAAGATTTTTAATTAATGTTTCACCGTTGAATTTTTTGCCCAAAATTTCACCGCGGCGTATACGCGGTTTGGTAATATGAAACCCGCGTACACGCGGGCCCTATATGCGACTGTGTGCATAGGAACTCGCGTATACGCCGTGAACCAATTTTAAACAAAAACTAACGGTTGCAAATCATTTTTTTCTTAGAATTCCAGTGACTTGGCGTGAAAGAGAGCATGCAGCGGTGGATAATGAAGTCATGAATGATCCTCAAGCTTTGGATGCCCTACTGAGATGCGGTTTGCTTAAATTCTTCAAACTGCTGAACATGAAAGCAAATGTATGTCTGCTTAAGATGCTCATTGATTATTGGAACGTAGAGGAGGAAGCATTTATGATTGACTAGATGCCACTCAGGGTAGAAGTGGAGGATATCTATTTCATCACGGGCCTTTCTCGAAGGGGAGAGGTAGTACATTCTTGGGGTAGGACACGAAGTAGTCTCACCATAGAGGACTACTTACAGATATATTTCCCAAGACATCCCAAGAAGGTTGGGAGCCAGATTTCTATCACACATGTCGCGAGTTTATCACTGAGGATAATCCTATTCACCATAGCTCGAGTGAACGGATCGTCCCCTCTTCATCAGGCATCACGGCTAACCATGAGCGTGGCAGTTGACTGTCTCACTACTGTGTTCGACTGGTGTACTCCTCTTCTAGCCAACATGAAGAGCCAACTCACTTCTATCAAGAGGGGACAGACCAAGAACTTTGGATATGGGACTATCCTGTGTACTTTCTTTTTCGAGAAGGTTCCCGCACTCCGCCCCAGGGTAGCAGTTTCCATCAGCACCCCACGCGATCCACGCATGGGCCAGTGGGTTGATCTGATGAAACATCTGGGGGGTGGGGAGGTCCCAAGTATTGCCTTTGATGATGATTTCTTCGCTTGGTGGGATCAACAGATCATTGCCGTAGATGACTACCCTTATGCTGGGTTGGATTTTCGAGGAGATCCTGATCTAGCATTACCACCGAATGCAGCATGGGGCGAGATTGGTAAGAATTTTTGATTTTATGATTTTTTGGATTTTTCAAATATAATGATGCATTTTTAAAAATATTTTGATGGGATTCAAATGACTAATATGATGATCATGTTCCAGATATTGGGCCAGTATGACCAGATGGGTTCCCACGGCATGGACGACCGGCTGAGGAGCCGAAGAGGCAGCTACTGAGACAGAACGAACTCTAAATAACGTCCAGCGACACTTGACGAGACTGAGCTGCCGAGTACCGATGGCTGCCATAGAGGATCTTCCTGAGGATATGCAGCGTCATGTGGTTGGCATGCCACGTGACTGGGTTTGCACTTTTCGGCATGTGGCTAATGCGATAGTTACCTACTTGGCCGCTCATCCTGAGCCGGGGCATTAGATATGCCGGACATGATTATGGGAATTTGAGTCCCGATTTTGTATATTTTTGGACAACATATGTACACTCGAGATGCTTTATGATGATATATATATATATACAATTTGACTTTTTGATGCTTGATTTTATTGTGATGAATGATTGATGTGCCAGTCTAATGCTTGATTAGCGATAGAATCAGCTAACCAACTATGATATCTTGGAATGTGCAAATAATTAATATAAACAAATGATCTTTGTAACAACTTCACCCTTAAATACCGGCGATATAAACATGGATCCCTTACCCAATAAATGTTGTTTAATTGTGACACTATCAATTGAGAATCAAGATAAACTACCAATGAGTCGATCTCGTGACAAAATTGCCTCGGATAGTAAATTAATAACGGCGGTATACTCAACCATATTATTTGAAGCGGTACCAATGCATACGCCTCTTGATACCATCAATTGACCAGTTGGATAATAGAGTACCCAAGCTGCAAAAGCGAGATTCCGAGTGTGCCGACTAGCACCATCGGTGAACCCAAAATAGACCAAATCATCCATCAACACCTGCCACAGCAGACCAAAAAGTGTTGATATAAAAAAACTCTCGATGATATATGTACAAATATACATAATGTACAAAGAAGCCATTGCCTAACTCCTACTTAAGCAAAGTACTTCTTTAGGTAGAGCCCGTTAGGGGGCTCTGCCAACTTGCTCCTAGAGATGTTTATAGGTACTATGATCGAACCAATCAATATACTTCCTTCGGCAAATAACTGTTTTGGAGCCAAAGGGACCGTACAAACATCGGTAGTCGGACTGGAGGACCAGGATCCGACCTCATGCACAGGGGAATAAAAGTGTAACTGATGATGTAAATCTTCCAAAGGTCGATCTAAAGTCGTCATTGCCTCGAATATTGCTTCATCCAATGGAAAAACAATATCCGAGAAATCCGATGCATAAGTGGAATCAAGGGTCCGAGAATGAGCCACATCACCATCTATCTCTTTCCCAGAGGAAGGAGTAGAATGGTTATTTGCAGAGCTATCGATAGATTCACATCTAGGTTCTACTACAGACATAAGAGATTCTATTCCACCTACCTTATCGTCATCCAGTGTGGTCACAGATGAAGCTAAGGTTCCAGGATCCGAAGAATAAGGAGTTTGAACAAACTCTCTCCGTAAAGGGTCCCTGGAGGATGAAATTGTATCTATTCTAGCCATAGGAGGGGGAAGATCAAACGTACCCATTAATGAAGAGTACATCTCGACTCCTAAATTCTCAATAGGCGGACAGGGGTTATCAACTAAGGGAATAGTAGAGTCCGGAGTTGCTCGAGGATCGACTGGAGAATAATCCAATTGATCAACCTTAACGATTTCCATTCATGAGGAAAGCAAACAATACGAAACGGAGTCGAAACAACGACGTCCATTTCGTATACCCAGTTCCTTCCTAAGAGGAGATTATAGTCTAGGCTAGCATCTATGACTTCTACTTCAATATTAACGTCCTTCCCTCCAACACATATAGGAAAGGTCGGGATAATCACGTATGGCCTATGAGAATGACCATCAAACGCTGTCAGGAGGGTGGGTGAAGGAACAACCGACGGTGATCCAATGGCCTTCCAGCATGACACAGACATGACACACGTGGAAGCTCCCTCATTTATAACCCTCCGAAAAATATTCGTTTTCTGGTAGGTAGACTTTATCTGGAAATCCATGTGATGAGGAAGTCTCTTTTTGACATTATTCATATTAAAAGTGAGAGCTAAGGAATTACTTGGATCCACTACCCCCATTGCCGATAGCAAGGCACTTCTTTGAGCAGGACATGATTGGAGAACCTCTAAAGCAGACATAACACATGGACTCTGAGCCAGATTCTCCACAATGGAGTAATTCTGGGCTGCCCTAATATTAGGGTTGATAGTCGCGCATGTAGTGGAACCTTTCGGTACCCGTGGTATAGTCTCAATAGAAGGTCGCTCAATATGAAGTGGGTTGTTAGTTTCGGGAACTGACTTACCCTTGGAAGTTTCACCTTCACCATAATCACGTGACTGTGTGGCCACGTGGACATTAGAACCCATCATGAAAACATTCGATGATTTTTCCCCTTCCTGGTTGCCCCCTGCGGAGGTTCCAGGGTTTGAACTCGCGCTAGCAAGAAGTTGCTGCCCTTGGGGAAAAGGGTTGGTTAACACAACTTGAGAACTAGAAGTCCCTTGCTGCCCTAACAAGCGTTGAGCGTCTTCAATCTTGG
>APFE030832474.1:47233-57947 GCA_000404065.3 Pinus taeda
CCCAGGAGCATCTGGCAAGTATTTTTGTAGGATCCCAGACTGAGAGTAGATCAATTCTAATTGTTGGGCCCTAAAAATGGCTTGCTCCTCAGAATAGACTCCAGACATGGAGACATCCTTAGAGATCTCAGGTTGTAAAGATTCCAAAAACCATTCGAGACGGTACTCCGGAGGGATTTTGGCTTTAATGAGCCTCTTTCTCCGTCTCCATTCCTAAATATGGTCAGAAATGTGAGTTGCCTTATCCTGACAAAAAGTTGCCAGTAGTTCAGTTTCGGCATCATAACGGACAGGCAACTGAAAATGATTTAGTAAAATATTGGCTAAGTCAGCGAAAGATGTAAAGCTGCCCCTTGGCAACTCTATATACCATTTGGCCGCATTACAAGTCAAGGTGCGTTGAAAGAGTCTCAACTTAATCGAGTCATCGATAAGGGAGTTAGATGAGCACCACAAATGGAATGTGGTTACATGGTCGCCTGGGTCCTCACCGCTCTTCCCTTCGAATTTTGGAATGTCCGAAGGGAGTTTGGTTGGGACTTGAGACCAGGCTGGATTGTACTTGATTGGATTGTTTGTTAACTTAGTGAGATCTGGCAAGTTCAATGTTGCCAGAAACGAAAGCCTAGGAGGACCTTGGGGATTCCACCCAGACTGGGCGGAACTCCCAAAGTTCTGAAAAGATTAACCTGGATTTTGGAAGGCACCAGGCCGCCCGAAGTAACCAGTAGAACCGGCTGAACCAAAAGGCAAGCCTTGTGATCTAGCAAAATTTGGAGTTTGACCAACTCCGGCCGCATATCCACCATAACCAGCAAAGTTTCCTCCTAAAGGATTATAAGGAGTTGATAACCCTTGATACAGATTCCAAGCCAAAGCTAAGGGAGGAATACTTTGCAACGAACTAACTGTGGTGTACGACCTATTCCCTTGTTGGCCGAAAAACGGATTCCCAGTTCCCGCGCCACTAACCCCAGGGTTAGTCCAACCTTGGAAAGGATTGCTGCTTTGTCCTATAGAAGAAAAAGGCATGGATCCTATCATTGGGTTGGAATGTGGTATATGACCACTTCCGAAAGGAAAACCCTGGAATGAAGCCGATCCACTCATCATGGACGTGGCAGCACCTAACGGAACTGAAGGAATACCCTGTGAATGGGCGCCAAATGGGAAGAATCCAGAACCAAAAGAATTGGTTTGGGAATTTCCCATCGTGGATGGAATGGAGGCAGACCCAACTAAAGATGTGTTAGCAAAAGATCCAAACAAAGAAGCAGAAGAGATGGAAATCGTTCCTCCCCCTTGTACTGATGTTGGAGTCTGCATAGTTGTAGCACTTGTAGTAGAAGCCATGCTTCTAGTAGTGGTCATTGATGGTAAGCGCGTAGCGTAACCTGGACTTGACGGTCTATGCGTCAGAGTCCCAACGTATTGTAATACGTCTGGATGACTAGATGGTAGGGGAGAATTCAGAGCCACTAACGACTCTGAGAGTTCTTCTACCTCTATGTTATTCTCTGCTTGTAAGTGAACTCGAGAAAGAACTGGAGTGTTCCTCGTTCCGCGGAAGTGCCAGGCCTTGCTAGAATACTAACGCCCCCGAGAGGAGGATCAATCCCCAATGCGTCAACTGCCGTGGGACAAAACCCACCAGTAGTATTACCTCTGCGCCTTCTAGGAGAAGGCTCTAAACTTGGTGGTGAAAGACCATGAAGTCTTCGAGACCGTCTAGGTGATCGGTCAGCCACTTTGAATTTCTTGTTAAGATCTAACTAAAGACTCAAAAAATTGAAAGCTAGGCCAACTAAGAGCACAGAGCACACATTATAAAGTCCCTAAAGATAACAACCAGTCAAACAACTTCCAAGTATTTCCGCTCTGGGTGATTAAGAACGGACACCAAAATACGAGAAAGTAAATTAAAGGGCCTTTCGAAGATAGTCTGGAATGATGAGGGCCTAGTCGTATCAGCGAAGGTAACAGAGGAAGTTAAGTTGACCTCCTAACAACAGTCTACGCCGATGCAAGCCCCCAAGCTTCGCAAGGGTGCCCTCCAGTAGTACTATCGAGAGTGATGCAACGTCAACCTCAAGTGCCACGGGATTCCCCTCTGCAACCACCTGTGTAGATCCTTAGGAGTAGCAACTAGGGATACCAACTCGTTGCAGAAGCCAGGCGAAACAGTCGTGAGGTAAGTTCAGACAAGTAGGAGAGGGGGTATCTCTCTTTCCTGTCTTCACAGACCCTTGTGCTTAACTCCCAGATCTGGAGCTTTCCTGGTCTTCCTAACGCTATTGGATTTTCACTCGTTATTCAGACTCCTACGTTTGACGTTTAAATGGCCTTGGAGAGTTAACTCTCCACTCGCCTAATCCAAGGCCCTAAAAATCTAAAACTTGTAGGTGTATCTAACTTAAAAGAAAAAATTTTAGTGAATTTTAGTTAGCGCTTGATTTTAAAATAGGCTGTTCTTTAAGTCACAAGATAATGGAAGTGAAACTAGTGGTGTTTTTGACGCAAAAGAAATGAATTAAAACCTAACTATATGCACATGCACTTGTTTTCGTTTTTCGATGAAGAGCAATTTCTACGGGGTTCAAAGGAACTTCTAATAAAACAATTTTTTTTTTTTCTTTTTGTTAATTCACGCTTCACACTCACAAAAGTTAACAAAGCTATGTATGCCTAAAAAGATATGCAAATCTATCCTAATGCAACAAATATATGCTGATGCAAGACTCAAAACAACTCTAAAAACAAGAAATGAAAGTTCCTTGCTTATCAATTTTTATTTTTCCACTTAAAATGTCTAGATGGAATATGAGATGCTACCATTCATTTCGTCTAAACACTAAAAAATAGTTTCAGGACAAACATAAAGCACTTTCATTCACTAAAAGGAAACCAAATGAAAACCAAGTTCAAGAAAGCAAAATGAAGTTTTTCAAAAGTTTTCTTCAAAGCAACAACAAAAGGGTCTTTTCAAAAATGATGTCAACAAGACTGAAACTTTGTGATTGAATAATAAGCAACAAACACTTTTGCAAGTTGACACCACACAATGGATGAAAACTCAAAAAACATAAATGTGTTTAAAGATGCTCTTAACAATCAAAAGCAGCAATGAAAGCCTTGGCAACAAATACCAAAAAGATTAAAAAGACAAATTTCAAGAAAGTATCAATCAACAACTTTCATGAAACAAAGAAGTGGATGGTCACAAAAAGCGGTTTTGTCAAGCAAACAAAAAGTCACCAAAAGCAAGATTCAACACAAAGATTGAGACCAATCTTTCTGCCCTGATGAATCAAAGCAGCCAAGATTCCAGGAAGAAATCTTGTGTGCTTTAGCAAAAAACGATGACGCTTGCAACAACAAAAACAAGACCAATACCCCTTACAATCAGAGAGAATTTAGAGCAAGATGCTTGCTGTAAAACAAACAACTGATACTAGAAAATGACTATTTCAGACTGAATCAAACCACTAGACAGGCCTTCAGAGATAAAAAGTTTTACAAATCTTGAAAACTGCAAGATATACGCGACTATACTTATGTACAGATTTCGTGTACACGTGACTGATCCTAAGGAAACCTGCATATACGCGGATTAACTTCAGGAAACAAGCGTATATACGCTTCTGTAACCAAGAAAAACAAAGTATATAAAAGGTTTCAAGAAAAACAAAAAACAAACTGAAGAAACTGGCAAAACTTAGAATTCAAGAACATACCACACAGCAATAGCAAGAAAACAGGAAACTGAGCCCTGATTGGCTTGAAAAACACCCAAACTAGGAACAACAAGAGTGTTGTCCCCAGTGGAGCCGCCAATTCTGTTGAGGGAAATGTTCCCCTAAGGCTTTTGGGTTGAAACCCTAGCAGACTGAAAGTTGTCTAAACAGAGAAACACACATTCACACAGCCATTACGCTATTATAAGCAAATTCTATATTGAGAGGGGCGTACCTTAGGTCCTACGTTTGAGAAGGTCCTTTAGGGTCCAAACCCTTCTTCAAGTCCCTTTTGCTCCTTTGTCCTGCAAAACAACCAATTCCAAAGAACATAACAGTATATGGACAAAGACTTATAAAGAAATCATCTTCATGTTATAAAGGAAGGTAGTTAGTTATGAACTTTAAACAACCATTCACATATGAATTCCAACATGAATATCATAAACATAAATAGGATTTATATTAGGAACCAAGACGTGTTTCTTTTATTATAGACAAATAAAATGCATAAAAGGAATAATTTCACTTGAGTAACCTTTCGCAGGCTCCAAGCAAAGCTTCCTTCTGGATCCATTCAGCCTCAAGCCTTTAGCAAACTCCTTCCATGACTTACTCCATGATGTCATAAGTAGTGGATGAACATCAACACACAAGGAAACAAGGGTTTCTTGTACAAATGGGGGAAGTGTAGAAGGCACAAGGGTCTTCAGACCTGGTCAGGGGAAAAATCTCAGTATAATAACCTTTCTCTCACCTCTCCTCCTTTAGGCCTTCCCTTTGAGGTCTTTTTATACCTCTCCCAAAGTAGTTTTTTAGTTGAGAGTTGGTTGGGAACAGTTGGGCCACGGGCACTAATAGGTGATCAGTAGGTAAAACCCGCGATCTCCGCCCGAAATTAAGAAGTTATATATTTTATTAAGTGTTTTAATACATATACGCAGGTTGGGTATATGCCTACCCGTGTATACACGCGTTTAACTTAGGGCAATGTCGCGTATAAGGGATACAACACTGTTTTTTAAATTTTGGACCAGGTCTGGAAGGAGGGGTTTCCCTAGGCCATGAGTGCAACATCACAAACCATAATAGTGAGATTTAGAGCTATAACACTAAGGCTAGATTTTCCTCATCATCTTGCTTCGATGGCGATCCATCTTTGGTGCTTCTTCTTATTTCCTCCTGCATCAGATTCGACCAAAGTCGTTCCCAATCTGGCAGTTTTTTTCTTCCATTAACCGAGTCTTGGTAGCTATGCCAGCTCTTAGGAAGACCGAGGAGTGTAAGACTTACCATGTCATCATCAACTGTCATGCTCCCTACACTTCCAAGCTCATCCCTATAGGTGGTGAGCTTGTTCAGATATGTAGAGATTGTGTCGCCCTTTTCACACTTGATCTTACGAAGATTGTCTTTCAGCGCCATCTTCCTCTAATTGTTGTTGTTCTGATATAAATCTTTCAATGTTTTCCACATTGAAAATGGTGTCTCCTTCCCATGGAGGCTCGAGACAATGTGGTCTTGAACTCCCTCCAGGAGGATTCTCCTTGCTCTAGCCACACATTTCTTCCATTCCGCCAGTTGAGTAGCATCAGTCGGCTTGGGGACTTCTTGATCAATGAAGTCCTTTAGACCGTTATCCTCTAATACTGCCTCCATGCGATCCTTCCAGGCTATACAATTCGAGATGCCATAAAAGGCATACTCGAGTCTTAAACCATTGAATGCCATAGGTGAAATAGAGATGTGATAAGAACTCGATTTCTATATTCAGGAACCAAACTTCGAACTTCTCCTTCTTGTATATTGTTCTTCACCTTGATCACCTTTGCTTCGATACCATGTGGAAATTCCCACTGTAGATCAACAGATTATGCAATATACTAAAACACAATACAAGATCTACTTCTACAACACTTTGTGGAAGCTTAATCAAATTGAGCAGGATCAAGAGAACACATAAAACTAAGAATGAGAAATCAATCACACATAACAAAGAAGATATAACCCTGGGAAAGCCTCAACCTAGAACCCCAACTCTATATTATCATACAAGTGGAAATCTTGTTCAAGTTACAAAAAGAATCAGCTCTCAAGCTATCCTGCTCTCTTTGCAATCAAACAATACAACTCACAGACTGAATAGACACTATATATGTCCTCCTCAAGCCCTTCAAGCCTCTTATTTCCTTAAGCAATTTTTCTTGGGGTCCAATGATGTCACATGTGTGAATTGGCCTGATCACGCTCACTAAACTTGAAGAAGTAACTGTACAATCCTCAAGGAAAGAATTCCTTCTGAATGCAAGGAATATTCACAATGGAATATTCTAGCAACTAATAGTACACTACCCCTCCATCTAATCTCAATTGGGTCTCTGTCTGAACTGACATGCATGAGTTATTTATAAGAGAATACTCAGTTATCTGAAGTGCAGTAGTTATATGTATGAAAGCATTAACTAACTGAACTTACATTAATTCAACAAACTATTTGAATTAATCTAACTGGACTTGACTTGGTTAACTAAGTCAACTAATTACAACTCATACCTATCTCTTTAACTGATGGATAAATTCCTCAATTAATAGAGAAATTGTTACATGTCCCCACATAGACTTCAAGTTTGATTTTCCTTAACTAATTAACTCAAGATGAATTAATTAATTATTTTACAAACTTCTGCTAAGATCAAATTCGAATTTTACTTCACTATTTTAGTTTAGGGACTGACTAAAATAGGAAGGTATCTCGAAATGCTATTTATAGAATGTTATTTTTAGCACTTCCATTTTTCCATCCATTGTTGCTAAGATCAACACTGGTTGAATTGCTATTTATAGCAGTGCTATTTTTAGCAATTCTATTTATAGTATTTCTTATTGCTATTTTCAACAATAGGCACATGTAGCACCCAAATGTCCAAGTGTCATGAGAAAAAATTGTTAGAATATTAGATGTACTAAACTAGCAATCTATCTAAGAAACCAACAATATATCAGTATCTAAATAAGAACAAAAAGTGAACAAGAAAAAATAATACAACATATATATGTGGTTCACCCAATTGGGCTACGCCCACGGGAAGTTTGTCTTCTATTATCTCTAGAAATATCCTACAATCTTACAAAGAGAGAAACTACAAATAACCCGATACAGGGTAAGTTCCTCAGACAGAACACCAAAGGACACCGCTCACAAACAAATCACAGATCAATACACTAGTATTGTTGACGTGGTTAAAACCCTCAAAGAGGGAAACAGTCCACGACCTGAGCCAATGCAGCCAGTTCAAGAAATTTATTAATAAAAGAATGAAAATTTACATAAGCTTCTCTCATGAGTAGTTACCCTACAAATGATCCTGCATGCTCTTTAAATAGAGATCATGGACCAATCGGGTGTTAGGCCACGGATCAAGTGTCGGTAATACTGAGGAGAGAATGAACCATCAGATTACTGCATATCGTGGCCATCAGATTGTAAGTTACAAAAGTACATAGTAAAGAAACACACTTTACCTAACTCTACACTAGACCAAGTTATACTTAACTATTTCCTATGTGTCGGAATACCCTGACATCCCCCTTTAAGAGCAAATTGGGATAGGATTGAAGGATGTACAAATATGACGTAATAGGAGAAGGAAGGAGGCATTAGAGCCTATCCCCACTTAGTGACAGCTTCTTTAACTCTAACCATAAATCGAAGTTTACTAAACTTCGCCTCTGTGAGAGCCTTTGTAAAGATGTCTGCAACTTGATCATCTGTTAAACAATATTGCAGTCATGAATGACATTTCTGGTGAAGTGCATGTGTAGTTCAATGTGTTTCCTACGTCGATGTTGGACTGGATCTTTGCATAGTTGAATGGTACTTTGATTATCACACCAAAGTGTTGTCGGATGCTGTTGCTGAAAGCCAAACTCTAATAGGATTTGACGAAGCCATAGGGATTCCTTACTAGCTTCTATGGCACCATGATACTCTGCTTCTGCTGAAGAAAGAGAAATGACACTTTGTTTCCTGCAAGCCCATGTAATAGGTCCTGAACCAAGAGTGAACACATAACTTGAGTAGACTTTCGATCATCAGGGTCACCATCAAAATTAGTGAAACCAACCAATAAAGGAGATGCTTCTGCACTGTAATGAATCCCAAACTGAATTGTACCTTGAACATAACAAAGTATTATTTTAGTTGCTTTCCAATGAATTTCATGTGGGTTTTGCATAAACCGAATAACAAAGGAAGGGTTGGGATGAGTATGGGTCAGATACAAAAGTTTTCCTACAAGTTGACGATATAAGGTAGCATCAACCTCAAGGGAAGTACAAGTGACTGAAATTTTGGCTCCAGATTGAAATGGGGAAGGGGCTGGCTTACTATCTTCCATGTGAAAATGGTGTAGAACATCACATGCATACTTGGACTGGGAAAGGGAAATACCTTCCTTGGATTGCAAGACTTGAAGACCAAGAAAATAATGCAAGTGTCCTAAGTCTTTCATTTCAAACTTCTGTTTAAGGCTGGACTTCACATGGTTTATAAGGTTGGGATCACTACTAGTAAGGATAAGATCATCAACATAAATAACAAGAATGATAAGATATTTTCCCACTTTCTTGGTGTAGATAGTATTGTCAGAATGACACCTAGAAAATCCAGTTTCTAACAGAAAGCTATCCATTTTGGCATACCAAGCCCAAGGGGCTTGCTTGAGATTGTAAATGGATTTCTTAAGCCGACATATAAGACTGGAGTCTATTTGTATAAAGTCAGTAGGTTGTTCCATATAGATTTCTTCATCCAAATCCCCATGCAAGAAGGTATATTTAACATCCATCTGATGGACTTCCCATTTGAAAGAGGAAATAAGGGAAAGAATAAGGTGGATAGAGTTCATTTTGGCAACAGGGGAGAAGGTTTCAGTATAGTCAATGCTTTCAACTTGTGAAAACCCTTAGCAACAAGACGAGCTTTATGTTTATCAACTTTTCCATCTGGTCCATACTTGGTTCTATAAACCCATTTGCATCTAACAAGTTTTCATTCCTTTGGAAGGGGAACAAGATCCCATGCATCATTTGCCAACAATGAACGATATTCTTCATTCATAGCTGTGTCCCAATTTGGATGGCCTGAAGCTTCTGCAAAGGTGTCAGGATCATAATTAGCTGATGCTTGAGCTAGTAAAGAAGAGTCTCTATCGAACTAAGAACGTGTACGTCGCTGATCTGTAGGATCACTGACAAGAGCACTTGCTGCATTCCGAGTAGCACAAACCCATTTTGGAAGCTGAGGAGCTGAAGGAGGATCATAAGAAGGTGGGGGAGGATTTTCATCCTCACTGTCATCATCTGAAGAAGAAATATTTTCAAAAGTAGAAGGGATAGAGAGAGGTGGCACATCTGCCAAACTAGGCTCGTAGGCCGATATATTTTCAGCAAACTTTACATCTCTTATAATGATAACATCTTTGGACTTAAGTGGAATAAGTCTATATCCTTTGACATCTTCAGAATATCCAACAAAAATACATTTTTCACTCTTAGGTTCTAAAGCTTTATGTTTCTCATCTAGAATGTGGGCCCATGCTTCACTTCCAAAAACGCGAAAGTGACTTACATTTGGTTTAATTGAGCTCCATGCTTCTTCTGGAGTGATATTCTTTAAAACCTTAGTAGGAGTGTGATTTATTATGTAATTTGCACAGTTAATTGCTTCTGCCCAAAAATTAAGACTAAGTCCTTTCGATTGAAGCATACAATTAGCCATTTCCTTTAAGGTGCAATTCTTCCTTTCAGCTACACCATTTTTTTGTGGAGTATATGGAACAATATGTTGCAATTGAATTCCATTCCTAGTGCAAAAGTTGATGAATTTGTTGTTAACATACTCTCTGCCATTATCAGATCTCAGCTTAAGAATTTGATGTCCATATTGTTTTTCAACAAAGGACTTAAAGACCAAGAACATGTTAAATACTTCACTCTTGAGTTTTAAGAAGTATACCCAAGTGCGTTTGGAGAAATCATCAATGAAAGTTAAGAAATACTTGTAGCCAGAGAATGAAACAACTGGAAATGGACCACATAAATCACTATGCACAAGCTGTAAAGGGGTTGAGGCGTGCCAAGAGGCACGTTTTTCAAAACTATCCCAATGATGTTTTCCAAGTACACATTTGGAACAAACACCATCTCTGCAAGATACCATTGCAAAATCTGTCACCATATTTTCTTTACATAGATTTTGAACGGAGCGATAGTTTAAGCGACCAGATTTTTCATGCCAAAGTTTGCTTACTTCATCATTATGAGCAACAAATACTGAGGGAAGATTTGATGACCCAAAGTTGTTAAACTTATACAACCTTGTAGTATCATCAACGATTCGAGTAGCTAAAATCTATCTAGGATCTCTTAGGTCCTTAATTACAACATCGTGAGATGAAAATTCAACGATTTTACCATCACTTGAATGAGTTATCTGATATACAGATAGAAGGTTGCAGGATAAGGTTGGAACACATAATACATCATTGAATTGACCATTGTCTATATAAACAGTTCCAGTCCCTGCAACACTAAGAGATCTATCATCACCAACATATATATTTTTGGTGTTACAATCATTTAAAGAAGAAAACATGGCTTTGTTTTTGTCCATGTGATAAGAAGCTCCAGAATCAATGAGCCAATTATGAGAATGAGAAGAAGAAGATACATTTAGTGCATATCCAGACTAAGATGCTTGACAACCACATGTAGAAAGTGCTATTCCTGAAGATGAAGTTCAAGTTGAAGAGTGCTCCAATAGGATGTTATGCTTCTTCATTGATGCTTCCAAGGCTTCCATCTTTTTAAAGAATTTGGATTCTAAGTGGCCATCTCGATTACAAAAGTGGCAATGTCTATTAGTCTTCTTCCCTTTGTTTTTATTTTCCTTATCATTTTGTTGAAATGATTTTTCATTT
>APFE030832476.1:0-13409 GCA_000404065.3 Pinus taeda
TAAATACATTTTAGAACAAATATTATCCTCTGAAGAGCAACAAAAGTGGGTCACAAAGAAGTTGGGTTATGACTTTGAAATCATCTACAAAAAAGGGAAGCAAAATGTGGTGGCAGATGCACTCTCAAGAAAGGATGAGGATGTGGAATCATTGTTGTGTGCCATTTCTATATTATCCAACCAGATTGGATAAATGAAGCAAGGGAGGAATGGAAGAATGACGAAGAAGTGTGGGCACTTATTCAAAAATTACAACAAGATTCCAGTACATCTAATACATTTAGCTGGCAAAATGATTCATTATGGTACAAAGATCGCTTATACCTCTGTAAGAATTCCCAAATAAAACAAAAGATTCTTATGGAATTGCACACTTCTCCCTTAGGAGGGCACTCAGGATTTTTAAAAACTTACCACAGGGTTAAGAAGGAATTTTTTTGGGATGGCCTTAAATCAGATATTCAAAAGTTTGTGAATGTTTGGTTTGCCACAAAATAAAGTTGAAACAATTAAGACACCAGGTCTATTACAACCTTTATCCATTCAAGCCAACGTTGGGAGGAGGTTTCAATGGATTTTATCACAGGTTTACCCACGTCTGAGGGAAAGAGTGTCATCATGGTGGTAGTTGACAGACTTACCAAGTATGCACACTTTTGTGCATTATCACATCCATTTAAAGCCAGTACAGTTTCTACTGCATTTATGGAAACAATTCAAAAGCTATGTGGAAACCCACAGATTATTGTAAGTGACAGAGATCCATTTTCACTGGAAATTTTTGGACATAATTATTTTCTTGTCTAGGTACTCTTTAGCTCATAGCCCTCATCTTATCATCCTCAATTATGCATGCGCAAACGAGATAGCTAAACAAATGTTTTGGAAGGATATCTTCGTTGCTTTGTATCTGATAAACAGACACAATGGTCAAATGGTTGCCTCTGGCTGAATGGTGGTATAACACTTCCTTCCATACAGCAACAAAAATGACCCCATTTATGGCACTTTATGGGTATGAACCACCATCCATCACATCATATTTAAGAGAAAATTCTAAGGTTCAAGCAGTGGAACATCACATCGAACATCAACGACAAGTCCTCCAACTCTTAAAGGATAACCTCGTGTTGGCACATAATAGAATGAAACAACAGGCATATCAACATCGCAGCAAAAGAAGTTTTGTTGTAGGTGATTGGGTATTTCTACGACTACAACCATATAAGCACATGTCCCTCAAGTAAGCTAAGAAGGATAATAAATTATCACCAAAGTATTATGGTCCATACAAGGTGTTGCAAAAGATTGGTACTATGACATACAAATTGGAGCTTCCTGCAGCGTCTCGATTGCACCCAATTTTCCATGTTTCATGTTTAAAGAAGGTTATAGGCGACAAGCTCCCAATTCAAACAATATTTCCAGAACTTGACGAGGAAGGAAAAATTATATTGGAACCGGAAGAAATCACAGAAACAAGATCTTGACAGCTACGAAATCGATCAATTTCAGAGTATCTTATCAAGTGGAAGAAATTATCTACGGAAGATTCCACATGGGAGGATGATAATTTTATACAGAAGTATCCAGAACTACTCAAGTGTTGAGGACAACACTTTTTTGAAGTAAAGGGGCATGTTGGGTCCGTATAATACTAGTGATTACCCCATTACTATGGTAGTTGTACCCCTTATTAATATTGTTGTGCCCCTATTGCCCCCATATTGTTATTACTCTGCCCCATAGAATCCCTCTATTGTTATTTTTGTGGCTTTATATTATTATTATTAGTCGGCTGGGTTAACATTGTGAATCCTTAGAATCCTATATATAGAAAGGAGGTTTTGTCATTTGTATCATCCAAGAATTGTTCATTTATGTAATGTAAAGGAGGTTGCCCCCTCGAAGAGGCTGAATTCTAAGGTGTTGATCTATATTTTCTATCTTTTCTTGAGCTGGTTTCATAACACATTATCTCCTTGGCAGGATGTTTTTTTTTATGAATGATCACAGTGGATTGAGGAACTTATTTGACCAACCCAATCTAAATGCCAGGCAAGCTAGATGGTTGGCTACTCTCAATGAGTTTGATTTCAAGGTCAAATACATCAAGGGCAAGGAGAACATGGTTGAAGATGCTATTAATAGAAGAATACATATGAATCATATTGCAACAGTGAGTTATTATGGGACATCACTGCAGGAGCAGATCTTACAGGCAGGACAACATGATGACAGGTACCAGCAATTGAGGCACAAGTTACAATAGCAGGGTGAAGGTGATAAGGATGAGGAGTATCATCTCACAGAAGATGACTTGGTTAGATTTAGGAACAAGATTTATGTGTCGGATAACAATAAACTCAAGAATATTATCTTGAAGGAGTTTCATGGTCACCCAAGATATCAGAAGACATTGAAAACAATTAATAAGTTCTATCATTGTTCGAACTTGAAGAAACATGTGGTTGAGTTTGTTGCAAGAAGTTTGGTCTGTCAGTAGGTGAAATAAGAGTGTAAGCATCTAGCTAGTTTAATACAACCAATTCCAATTCTAGAATGGAAATGGGAAGCCATTTCCATGGACTTCATTACAAGTATTTTGAGGACATTGAAACAACATGATCCATTGGTTGACAAGCTAAGTAAGGTAACTCACTTCATTGTAGTTAAGCCTATTAATTCAACTAGTGAGGTAGCTCAGATCTTTATTAGGGAGATAAGAAGATTGCATGGTGTTTCTAAGAAGATTGCATCAGACAGAGATGCCAAGTTCACTTCCAGGTTTTGGAAGGAGTTGTTTGTAGGCTTGGGGACGTTGGCTTTCAATACAACTTATCATCTGTAGACAGATGGACAGATCAAGAGGTTTAACAAGATTATTGAGGATGTATGTCATGTATCAGCAAAGAAAGTGGGAAGAGTATCTTCCATTGGTGAAGTTTGAATATAACAATGGGTATTAGGAGTCTTCGAGGATGAGTCCATTTGAGGCTCTTTATGAGAAAATTTGTAATAATCCTATTAGTTGGAGTGATCCAGTGAACAAGATGTTGATAAGACTGGATATGTTGGTAGAGATGGAACATGAAATGCATGTTATTAAGAGGAATTTGAAGGCAACACCAGAAATGCAGAAGAGTTATGCATATGAACACATGGAATTCAAGGAGTTTCAGGTTGGGGAGCATGTGTACTTGCACATCAATCCCAAGAAGAGCTCTTTGAGGATTGGATAACATGCCAATCTTACACCTCAATATTGTAGGAATTTTCAGATCCTTGAGAGGATTGGATCAATGGCCTACAGACTTGCACTTCCACCAATAGTAAAATTCCATGATGTTTCCATGTTTCATTGCTTAAGAAGTATGTCCAGGATGCTGACCATGTGATTGATTGGTCTGTATTATAGGTGGAACTAGAGGGAGATTTCCAACCATAACCTTAATGCATTTTGCAACGGAAACAACTCATGCTTCGAAACAGAGCAATCGAGTAGGTTAAAGTGTAGTCGAAGAACTTTGGGCCTAATGAAGCTACATGGGAGATGGTTGATCAAATGCGGGCTATATATCCTTCATTATTTGTTGGTTCAAGAAAATGAGTTTTTGGTATGTATATGTATATGGATGTTGTAAATACCACAATGAGTTGTGTTATAAAGCTCCAATAAGAGGTACGTTTGATTTGTTTTTCAACATGATGCCATTGTAAATATTGCAATGAGCTATGTTATAAATCTCCATGAGCATGTATGTTTTGTTTTCAATGGTTTGCTGGTCATAAGTGTCATTGAACACCGAGGATGGTGTTACCCCAAGGGGGAGGGGTTTGTAACATCCCCTGGTCGATTTTCCATGTAAATAAAATTATACCAAGATCATGGGACACGTATTCCAAGCTAAATGTTGGGAAAAACACTTTAGTGGGAATCACTTGTGATTAATTAAAGACTATGGAAATTGAGAAAGACATTGGCAATGGAAAAGTGGCAATAACTGGCATTTAGTTATAAAAATAAAAGAAAATAGGAGAAAATGAAGGTGAAGAGACACAAATTTTCATGCAAGGGAAATTAGAGGAAAATTGAAAGAAAATGAAGAAAATAGAGACCTCAATGATAAAGGGGCTTCTGAGGACTAGTTCACAGCTTTATGTCAGTTCAATTTTGGAGCTTTCATTTCATTCTCTCATTCTCTCATACTCTTGCACACTTAGATAAATCTTGGAGAATTCTTGGATGACTCTAGCATTCACTTGGATTTGGAGAAAGTAGAAAAAGGAAAGCAGAGAAACATGAGGAAAAAACTGGATCAATAACTACAACTTGATTTCTTTGTAGGTAATAGATTGCATGTGTAATTTCCTTGCGGATTTTTGGATGGATGGTATATGCATGTGATGCTATGGTTATGTGTTGTCATTGATATGGATATTTTTCTAGATTAACAGTGGTTTCAGGTTTGCCTTGCCATTTCCTGGATATCCATGGTGTGTGTGTTTTGATTGGCATGGATATTTTCCTGGATTGATAGTGGTTTCGGGCTTACCTTGCCATTTGTCTGATAGCTCAAGTTCTCGATGGTTGTGGGTTGGAACAAATGCTTTGGAAGCCCTGGTTTAACGACTTGGGTTGTGTTACTAGTTCCTAGAGTTGTTGGTTGGGACAAACACTCTAGAGACTTTGGTGGTTTGAGTTATTAGTCCCTGGATTCGCGGTTGGAACAACCAATATCAAGCCCTGGAAGGCTGTGGGTTGAGTTACTAATTCTTGGAGCCTTAGACAACTTGGTTAAAGACTGATTTGGTTGATGTTAGTGATTTCCGAATTGTAGAGGTGGAATCACTGTGGGTGAGGGTTGAGGTGGTTTAACATCTGGAAGCTCTGGTTGGTTTTGTTTTGGTTTATTTCATAAGATCCCACATTCATGCTTGCAATATGGTGCGGGGGTGATTTGGTGAAAGAGATATTTGATTCAGCCAATCTATGGTTGGGTGGTATGTGGAAGTATGTGGCTTGGTTGGTATTTTCCTATATTAATTGTTAGAAAATTATATATTACAAAGAAATGGAACACATAATATATTGCAGAAAAAAAAAAAAAAAAAAAAAAAAAAAAAAAAAAAAAAAAAAAAAAAATAATAAATAATAAATAAAAATAAAAAATAAAATAAAATAAAAATAAAAATTAAAAAAAAAAAAAAAATTAAAAAAAATAAGAGAGACACAGATATATGTGGTTCGTCCAATTTGGGTTGTCCATGGAGAAACAACCAGTCGTTCCTTTTATATTATTTAGCAAAATGAAGAGATACAACCTACAACAAATCCTCTATAATTTCCTCTTCACTCTCACACAGTCTCCTCTCTCTTTCTCACTCAGAATACACACCCACAACTGCATACAATTCCCTCCTATAAATCAAGGGGTTTCCTTCTTGGGAAAAAAACCCTAAATTAAACACATCTTCCAATGTCAAATCATCTACCTAATGAACGGCTCAGATTGATTACAAAATTACAATATTTTACAAGGAAAATTTTAATCTATTTTTAGCTTAGGGGGCACTGCCCCCGAACCCCTCTAGGGGGGCTCATAAAATCACCTTCGCCCCCCCTAGACCCCCCTGATTGTGAGTAAATGGGTGGCATTTTTGCCTCGTTATGAACTGGGGTCCAACGCACCAATACCTTTGAATAAAGAAGATAATCAGGCTCCAAACCCAACATTAATAAGAGATATTTTACTACTATGATTTATGAATACTTGTAGTGATTATGTTGGTGATATTATGGACGAATTGCCATGGTTTCTATGTTGGTTATACGCTGGTTAAATGATGCAATCTATCTATGGCTCTTGTCATGAGTTGTTTATTTATCGAATGGTTGATGAATATATGGACTAACAAGTGTTGTTATAGCTAGCTAGAGAGGGTATAGATCCTTCTCGGTGATTCTCGAATAGATACTATCATTTTATGATTAGATATTCATTAATGACCTATAGATTACATGTTTTGCATATGTTTGATGAAATATTTGTCATGGATTAGGCAGTCTAAGACAAATAGTTTCTTCAAGTTTGAATGTTTGGATTTGTCGTCATGTAAATTATGATTATGGAAAGTTGCAGGCAATTCTGGGTAGTGGTCGATAGCCTAGCCTAAAAACGTGACATATATCCGAGGATCGCATGCTCATATATGAAGAGTTTAGGCCATAACTGCATGGAAAAAGGCTTGTGTGTGTGGTTGGAGGCCAATAACGACACCCTTTCCTTGTTATGTGTGTGGCTGGGGTGCTAGGTCAGAGAAACAAAGTTCCATCTTAGGGATTGATCACCTGAGGTGGTTGTTAAACTCTTGAGTTATCTGTAGTCCCTGTAGGATGTCAGTATGTGTTCAGTTTGTAGGCCCCACTTCCTCAACTATAACTTGGAGGTCAGGTCATGTCATAGTGAAAAGGCTCTCATGTTTACCCTCATGAGCTTGTGAATTTGGGTAAATATGGGGGGGGGGGGATGGTTATAATAATGTCTAGTTCACACTCTTCTCTTCGTTTGATTTCTGTTTTTGGTATTAAATTTCTTATTGTCACTCTCTGGCTTGCATGTTTCCAGTCCCCCTCCATATTCCTCCTAGTCCACACTTGAAGCTCTGTATTCATCCTTGTCCACTCTTGAAGCTATGTATTCTTCCCCTCGTCATTTAGTCACATGCTATTGTTTACTTTTGTTAGATTCCTTAGCAGGCTTAACATTTTCCCTCATCACCCCTCACACTCTCATTGTTTTTCGTGACAAGTTGACGCCCTCCTATCAGTTGACTTCTGGTTTCATCTATCTCTCCCCTATTGAGCCCCTTTCCTTCCTTATGTGGCACTCCCCCTTGAGTCCACTACTTATTCACTCACCTTCTCGACAGGTCACTTTGGTATCATTTTTTGTATTTTTGATATGGCCCATTAACAAGCACACATTTTTTGATGGGTAGCCTACTATGAAGAACAAGCCTCTTAGGGGCACACATGTGCACACCAATAGATATAAGAATCAGTTTCTAGGTTTTGAGATCTCACCTCAAGGGCCATCCAAGAGGAGCTAACTCATATGGAACGTGAATGGGCTTCCCAATGTGCCAACGACAATAACTTTTAGATATAAAGGTTCTTTGTAATCTAGTTGATTGGGTGGATGTTGGCCATACCAGAGGCTACTTTAACCGATATATGTACACCATTGACATAGACTGACATTTAAAGTTTCTCCTTGCTAGAATTTTTATGGACTGCTTTGAGCACAAGTCTAACATCCTACACTCTTTGGAGCACCTTCACCATAACCTGAGGGACATGGATCAACTCTTGGGCCACATTAAGAAATGCCTTGGGATGCATTAAGTAATGTCTTGGCATTTACCACCCTGCAAGAAAAACTCTTAAAAATACTAAAGACCCTATTCTCGTTGTTGCTACCTACTCTGATCCCTCAATTAGTCTTGCTATCTTCCAATTTATTTTGCATTCAAATTACACAATTCATTCTCCTAGCCAATGTGGCCCATTATTTAGTATATGTATCATCTATTTATTGTTTTTTAATCATAATTTCCTATGCCTATCTCCGAAGAGTGCACTTTTGGTTATGGTTCATTCGCCCTAGTAAAAAATTGACCTAAAGTATCTAGTATATCTATATATACCAATTGAGAAGACAATACATGTAATACTCCCTTTTCTGAATATGGTCAAAATGGACGGAATCTACCCATGGTATTTACCATGCTATTTTCCCATGGTATCTGCCCATGGTATTTTCCTTCGCTTTTCAAGGGAAAATAATAAAATAAGGTTTCTAGAGAGCCCATCAAGCATATAAAATGGGATAGGAGCTAGGCATTGGGATCATGTTGAGTCTCTCTATATTATTGTGTTTTTCTTGATAACTTGGTGTAGCTAGTTCCAGTTTGATCCCAAGGACGAAAAATCCATGGGTGTGATTTTTCTGGTGGATCCATCCAGGGTCCACGATTGTGCTTCAGTGTTTCTGTTTTCTCTTTGATGAAAAGTCATGCATGCTATTGCAGGGGCCTCAATATTATTGTATGGGGATATACTATTTGATTTAATTAATAATATAAATAAGGGTTGCATTTCTTTTATATCCCTCATGTTTAGTGTTTGGCTTGTCAGTATTTCAATTAGGACACTAAAATATTCCAAATCTGTTGATTATTTAGCAATTTGGGATCTTATAGTAGTGTCAGAGTTGTGCATCCTGCTATCCTAAGGGTTTTATTGGAAATTCTAAACTAATTGCAGGGTTACTTGGAGGTTTGATGCAGGGAACTTTGGTGGAATTTATTCTCACCCTAGCCGACATTTTCATCTTCGATTGTATTTTGTATCACCCTAGTTGGTTTTATTTTTTAGTTGATTGAAAAGATTTTTTTTGCATTGGTTTGAGAGTTAACAAAAGAAGTCGTTGCTACATCCTAGATTGGGGGTCGAAGTTCAGGAGGACGTGTTCATTCCCTAAGAGGGTCAAGAATCTTCTCTAATTGGGTCGAGAGCAATCCTACCAGGAGACCGAGAACTACAAAATATAGAGGTTAAATTCCTTACATATTGGGAGGACGAGTCTGTCAAATTTTTAGAGGCCAAGATCTAGCATTATTACCAAAGATTGAGGTCAAATTTAAGAGACTGATAATGTTTATCAACAGAGGACCAAATTTTCATATTGAAAGTTGATTTTAATCTTTAATTGAGAGCCAAATTCTTGTAGATCATATTCTGGAGATCCATTTTCTGAAGAAAGCAGAGAACAAGTGTGAAAGAGGTCAAAATATACCTACTGTTGGAAGCCACTCTCTTCTTAACTTGACATATTAGAGCCTTATTCACTAAAGAGACCAAGAGCCTATTCCCCGAGGACCAAATACATATTCTTAGGCATCTTGTATTGATTATTTTGAGGTCGATTTTCTTTTAGAAGTTGTGTGGACTGAATTTCTTGTGCAAGGACCAAATTACCTCTCTGTTGCCAGCATAATTTCTTATGGGCTGAATCTATTCTTGTAGTTGATCGTCATTTTTTTTCTAAAGGTTGAATCTCACTTGATCTGAGGAGGTCCAATCTCAGACTTGCTCAATTATATATCCAAATCAGAGGCAAAATTTATCCTTTATTAGAGGTCATCTTAACAGTTGATTAAAGGGCGTCTTCATTGAACAACGCATATAGTGAGAAACACGCGCCCTGAAACACGCGCCCTGAAGGGAGAATACCTGGAATGGGAGCAGGACCAATCCAACATCGTATGAGCTGTTGATTATCAATTAAACGAATATAGAAGCGATTCTGAGCATTGGCCTCATCTGAGCACTCCAAAAAGAAGCAGAAATTGAATTGGAGGAGAGTCTGTATATACAAGCTCCGACACCAATATCCGACGATGTTGTGTTTTAAGGAATGAAATGGAATTTGAAGAACTTGTGGAAATTGAAGACATGTTCGTGCTGCATTAAATGGTACCACCCCTTAGTAACCCCCGCACCAGCAAATCCACCAATGCCGGCCGGAAGCCCGCTAGAAACAGTGCGGGTGTCAAATGTGACACCAGTCTCAGCCCCAAGGACAGTGTGAACGCGTGGGTGCCCAATTCTAATAGACAGGAAGCATTGAATCATATATTGCATAATTCCAATTGTCTGAGGGTCGAATTGGTCTATTACACTTTTGGAGATGAATAACTAGAGCAAGGTGGAGAACCACTTATTCATTGTTGTGACTAGGGTTTCTCAGCGAGTAAGGTCAAACTAATTTATTGCAGGGGTCAGATTAATATTCCAAGGGAAATTTGCACAGTTATACCCACCAAGGCCTTCTAAAAATTACAATCAGATTAGGAGAGCCAAATTCAATTAATCTCAGAGACTGAACTATAGAGGCCGTTTTATCCAATCTTTGGCTAATCGATTAGACCCAAGGGCCGAGTTTCTACAATAAAACAATTGTTATCATATGTCTGCCATTGTAAGGAGAACGATTTTCTTTAGGAAGTCCACGCTTTGCAAGCTAAATATCAAATCTGAGATCAATACACCAGGCATAAATAATCAACAATTCTGGGTAGAATTTATAGGCTCTTATCAGTTTGGCTTTCCTCTCTAAAAGTCGAATCTGGTTGTTCTTCAGTACCATGTTCACCTTCATTCTGGAACGATTTCTAGGCTAAATCAAGTGAGGTCAAACACTGGAGAATGCACCATAAGGAGACTGCACCATAAGATATTATGGGTCGTGTTTCCTTAGGCTAGGAGCACAAATTACTCTCTCTGCGTGGTGACTGTAATTGCTGGAAAAAGGTGACAAATCGCTTGTCATTTTTGGTGGCTGAACCTACTACTATTGTAAAGGTGTATTCTGTGCTTATTTGATCAGTGTACCTATGAAGGAGCCATCTAATTTTGTTGATAGACACCAGGTTCTCCTTATTCTATTGTGACCATTATGTGTGAGTGTGGGAGCGTGCTTGCATCCAAAGTAAGTGTATGGTTGTGTTCCGGGGTGACTTGTGTAATTTTCGAATTTAATAAATAAAAAAATATTTGGAGGTTTTTTGCTTGCATGCTTGAAGAATTAGTATTCTTGCGTATTTACTTGCTTCGGAATGGGACAAGATTGATCACGTATTTACTTGCTTTGGAATGGGACAAGATCGATCACCTTGAAGAGACCTTGGAAAACACCCGGAAACTTTTTGATGAATTGGTGAGAATATATGGTCCTTTATGCAACAACACCTCTTTAAACCAAAATGATGGTCAAAGCAACAAACCATTCTCGAAAAGAGTCCATATCATTCTGCAATCGAAGCACCCATGGGAAATGAAGGAAGGACATGGAAGAGGGGCTAAGGTCTTCACACTTGGATATGAATTGCAACAAACAGAGACAAACATAGACCTCATAAGTTGGAGGAATTAGACACATGTTTGTCCGGGGTGGGGCAACCATAATGGAAGAAACTCAATTGGGCTCTCAAGCCATCCATGCTTGCATTAATAGAACCCAAAATCTGGGAGCATCCTTGTGAAGAGGTCAAACTCACACTTGCTTCTTGTCTCAGTAGGATCATAGATTTAACATCACCACTACTGCCTTACAATAATGATATCATGAGAGATATATTACAATTGATAGTAGAATCTCTACCAGAGGTTAAACAACATCATGCTTCCTACCTTTCGGAAGCGACGCAGAATATTAGAACTCATGGCAGAGTTTATCTTTGGCATATTCATGTTGAATCTCGAATGTGAGGACTTGATCTTTTAGGTGTTCCAGAACTTTTACACCAGCGTTACATCAACCGATCCAAACAGTGTCAAAACGAGCATGCAAAAGGTTATGTCCCTATTTTTAGGAGATGTTGACATCTGCAAGATACTAAGGTCCAAATGTTGACCATTTGGAGAAAGGAACTAACTGTATCACGAGTCACCTATGATCTAGTTGAGAGGTTGGTCATACAAAAATAAAAATTGCTTAGAAGGGTGCTGACTAAGAAGGAGCTTAAAACAATTGATTGAGGAAGCAAGAACAAAGGTAGTAAAACCTGCAGCAAGTATGAACTAAGAAGGAGAGGACTATGCTTTATATGCAAGGGACCTTGGGAACTTAACCATTTATGTCCAGGTGATAGGGAGGAGGCAACAAGGACAGAACAAGAGGAGATTCCTTCAGATCATGGGGAGTATTCTATAGTTGATTTTCAAGATGGTGAGTAACAACGTGATATTATTCAGGGAGACTTGTAGGATGGCAAGCATTTGGAAGTACATAAGGAAATTATACCTATAGGTATTGATGAGGTAGAATCCTATATTATTGAGTCCATAGATCTCCATGGGGATGTCCATAAAGAATATGAGCAGTCAAGTATAGATAGCAGTTCACCAGTGCACCTATGTTCGACAATTGGAGAAGATGAACAACATATTGTCTTCACAAATGGAGGAGGTCAGAAAAATTGAGTGAGGAGACAATAGTATTTAACCAACATGATGAGCATGATCATGAGGAGAAGCATGACACGCATAGTGTGCAAAATGAACATTCCCAGAGAGTCGGTCAAAGGCTCAAGTTAAAGTTGTGGTTGTAGCGTATTCAATGCAAACAAGTATAGAAACATTCAACATGGCACCATAATCGTTAGTAGAGGACTTTCGGGGAAAGATCATGCATTTGAAGACAAATCTTATGATGTTGAAGAAAAGAGTCTGAACAACCCGAGACACTATCTTACAGGAGAACAAAAAAATTGTGGAACTCATAGAGGTATGTGCTGAGTCAACGACCAAACTGTCTAGTGTAGAGGAATGACTCATGTCCCTCACAAGGCATCAGGAGGAATACAATTGGGAGTTCCAGATCAACCCTCTACAAGAGTACATAGATAGGGCTTGTGGCACCACCAAATCAACTTTATACATTAGGGAGAGCAAGATAGAGTTTTACAAATGGATCATGTTGGGTGATTAAGTGGAGCAACATGAGTTTAACATTAGGCAACATTAACATGGTAGACTTATTCCATGTGTAGGCATTCATGCATTATATCCTTTGCACGAGATGCATTGGCGAGAGATTACGAGTTGGAACTTTATTGATGGGATGCTCTTAGCCAAGAGCATATTGCAACATGGGCGATTAAGCAGGGGCAATGATGGATGGCTGAGATAGTATCATAACCCACAGGTCCCAAGACTTAGGTGTCATTGAGATCCAGGAGAATCCATTAGAGACAGGACTAACCAGAGAATTGTTTGGGATCCAGGTGAATCTATCGTGGGAAGGATTGGTCGGAGGATTGTTTGGGATAGAGGTATTAAAGGATCCATTCAAGATCATTTAGCATGGAGGCATGGAATAACACACTAGGTTGTATGGGATCATGGTATAAATGTATAGATGCTTATGTCGTGGATAACAATGGATTGCTTGAGGACAAGCAATATTTTGGTGGGAGGATTTGTAATATTCCCTTTTCTGAATATGGTCAAAATGAACGGAATCTACCTATGGTATTTAGCGTGGTATTTCCCATGGTATTTGCCCATGGTATTTTCCTTCGCTTTGAACGGAATCTACCCATGGTATTTACCGTGGTATTTCCCATGGTATTTGCCCATGGTATTTTCCTTCGCTTTGCAAGAGAAAATAATAATAAAAGGTTTCGAGAGAGAAGATAATAAAAAAAGGTTTCTAGAGAGCTCATCAAGCCTATAAAAGGAAATAGAAGCTAGGCATTGAGATCATCTTGAGTCTATTTATATTACTGTGTTTTGGCTAGTTCCAGTTTGATCCCAGGGAGTGATTGTAATTTGTCTGGTG